>JAPPVO010000016.1:181656498-181846027 GCA_030407325.1 Camellia japonica
AAAATTGAATCCATTCCTTCTTTATATATGATTGAACCAAAAACTGGAATAAGAATGAACTCTCCTTCGAAGACATATCATGAAGATGTCCAAACATATGAATAGAACTATGTGGTTCCCCAATATTCTTGGACATCTTGTACTCGAGTGTGGATGCGAACTTGTGGATCCGACATACCTAACAACCAAACAAACCCTTCATGTTGTCCACAAAAAATCCATTTGACCATGTTTTTTTGATGAAATGTTGATTATTTGGATCTTTGCTCATCATATGCAGCCAAGGGAAACAAGATATGTTGCCCTTGATGATGGTCGAAAGCTCTGCCTAGAGTGTCTGGACTCTGCAATCATGGATACAAATGAGTGTCAACCCCTTAACATTGATATACGAGAATTTTATGAAGGCTTGAATATGAAAGTGGAGCAGCAGGTTCCATTACTCTTGGTAGAGCGGCAAGCACTGAATGAAGCCATGGATGGAGAAAGGAGTGTAAGACAAATCATTATTGTATGATGATGTATTGTTTTTTGCTTGCTTGTTTGGGGCAACTTCTTATTAGCTGAAAGTTGATAATAAAAAAGCAGAAGTTAAAAGTACCTCTTCCCCTGCTTTCCAATAATCAACTTATTTAAGCTATTTCTAACTTATAAGTTGTAAACAAGAAGTTGCATTAAACGCTACGGCAAAATTTTTATTTTTATTTTTGAAAAAAAGAAGCTATAAACAGCCCTGGAAGCTGCACCAAATGGTGCCTTTGTCTTTGGTGATTTTTTTTTCTTTTGAAGAGAAGAAATGCTTATGTTAGTTCTTTCTGTTGGCCAGGGCCATCATCACATGCCCGAGACTCGAGGACTCTGTCTTTCTGAGGAACAAACTGTCAGCACTGTAAGGATTTTTTTTTTTTTTTTTCTTCTAAAATGTCATTTCTGTTTCTTTCTTTTCCTTGAGAATCATTGAGTTTGCTACGATCTATAATCCTCATATCTTATATACCCTGAAAATGACCAGATTTTGAGGCGACCAAGAATTGGGGCAGGAAATAGAATCATGAACATGATAACAGAGCCTTATAAACTCACCCGTCGTTGTGAAGTGACTGCAATTCTAATTTTATATGGCCTTCCTAGGTACTCTCCCTCTCTCTCTCTCCCTCTCTCTCTCTCTGTGCTGTAACAGTTTATAATAGGACTATGTGGTATGCAACTTGTCAGTCTACATGGACATGAAAAGGAGTATATATGATTCGCTATGCCACAACCATCACTTTATGAGTACATTACATAGTTGTACCTGTGTCACTTAGCATCTAGAATAAAGGGTTGTTTGGAATGATCTAAATAAGTGTACTTTTTGACTTTTTACGAAAAAACGTGAAATATGGGTTGGGTTTGAAGTGATGTGGTAGAGAGATGATGTGATTTAAATAAGATGATGTGACTTAAATAGGATAGTGACTTTTTGATTTTTTGGCTTTTTTAGATTATGCCAAACTTGGCCTAAATTCATTTCTAAGACTGGATGCTCAGATGAATTTAGGTTTAATAATCATGTTTAAATTAAAACCATTTTACTTTTGGTTGCGCTTGGTAAAATTTTAGAATTATGATTTGAGAATAGAGTTGAATTTTGAGTTTGTGAGTTTTGGAATTATGATTTGAGTATGGAAAATTTGTTTAATTATGAGTTTTGAAAAGAGTTTTAAATTGAGTTTGAATTGAGTGATGTGACATATGATATTTGATTACAAAATTTACAACTTATAACCAAATGCACAACCCAAAATTTTATTCAAAACTCATAAAAAAATTTAAAAAATTCCGTAATTATTTTTTACTTAAAATATAAAAATAACAGGCGTAAAAAAAAAAAAAAAAAAAAAACACTGTTCCAGTCAACTGGCCGGACGTCCGGGAGGATGACCAAGTAGACATGTTTTCAAAAGTGAGTGTGGAATCAATTTTTGAAATCACTAACCAAACACCGCACTCAAAGGACAGTGCGGAATTACATTTCAAGAGTTCCACCAAACACAGCCTTTGATTCTCTCAATTAGGGAAAACAATCTCCCAGTGGTGAGCCAACCGGGCAACCACCTCATCTCCAATTTAGTCATTGGGGTTGTGAGGCTAGCCTAAGCGTGGGCGAATAAACCACCAACTATGTTAGCCTCTCTATCTAATGTATTCAACGCTTTAGCTTCAGGCCTTGGTACCACAACTTCACGAGACTAACTCTACATCCTATGATCAGATCTTGTGGTCATTCTTGAAACACGGGTACTTCAAAAATGGTATCGTAGGAGTACCAAGTGTTGGTATGTGTACTGGTGCAGCGGTATGTATACTAGGTACGCCGATTACATGCCGGGTACGGCAAATACATTTAGGTACGTCGTGGATATGACATGAGTACGGCATCAGTATGGCAAGGTTTTTCTTTTTCTTTTTCTTTTTCTTGCAGCTGCTAGAATTTATTGCAGCCTTTATTATTTTTTTTTCAATTTTGAAAATATCAAGTAATTTATTTCCAACACCCTTTACTCATGAGTCATAGTTTTGCTTTCTTTTGCATCCTGTTTTAGACAATCAAAAAAGAAAAAAAAAAAGAATTATATAACTTTTAAGACAAGTTGTTTTTTTTTAGTTTTGATATTGAAACTTTGATTTGTATGTTAGATGTTTAGCTAAAAATTTAAAAAAAATTTGATGTACCCTAGCCGTACCCGTACCCTATGTTTTAAAGAATTTCTCGTATCGGTGTACCCGTATTGTACCCGTACCCATATCCGTACCCGTACCCATGCTTCATAGGTCGTTATATAGCGGGGGCGAATAATCCAAAAGAATTTGTAGAGCAAGTTTTATGCAAATACTTGCTTACACACATGTATCGTGTGCAGTTTCCTTCTTTCTCAATGAGAATTTGTTAGATTGAATGTTGATAATGAGCATTTCACAGATTTAATGGAGAGAGTTAAACTCTTAAGTCTCATGATGGCAAATTTATCACGGCTTGAATTTGGTCTCTTGGCCTTGCACTGTGACACGTTTGGCAGAAGATGACTGTCTCATCTTTAAAATTTTGGTTCTTGGCTGAGATTTTGTTTTCTATAACTCTTAAAACTATCTTCATACAGGTTGCTGACCGGTTCTATCCTAGCTCATGAGATGATGCACGCATGGCTTCGACTTCAAGGTGCTTCTCCTAACCATGCATTTAACTTTTTAAAGATTTCATTGCAAAGCCAAATAAAATGATATTATCTCATTCATTTTCTTGGCTTTAGAATAACTCCCTTTTATTTCTTTGCGGCATTGATACCCAAAAAAAAAAAAGTCCTTTTTGTTAACACTTTATAAAGAAAATCTCACATTGATCTTAAAAATGATCTCCCTATCAATTGGCATGGCCCCTCCCTACTTACCAGAAATAAAAGAAAAAATAGTTTTTTATTTTTTTTAATTTTATTTTAAAACTTCACAATGTTTTTAAGTTATATCTGTGGAAGTGCTGATATAATACTTGTTTGTTTGAAAGGTTACCGAACTCTCCCTCAAGATGTTGAAGAAGGTATCTGTCAGGTGCTAGCTAACATGTGGTTAGAATCCCAGATTATGTCCATATCAGGTAGCAACGTTGCATCAACCTCATCCTCTACATCAGTTTCAAGATCATCAAAGCAAGGGACAAGATCTCCATTTGAGAGGAAACTCGGGGAGTTTTTCAAACACCAGATTGAATCGGACACGTCTCCTGTGTATGGTAACGGATTTAGAGCTGGTAACCAGGCAGTCCTCAAATATGGTCTTCGGATGACCCTAGACCATATTAGGTTGACAGGTAGTTTTCCTTATTGAAGTATTGAGCCTGAATTTGAATGGCACTTGTGATTGATTTGTTGAAGTTTGGTCATTTACATTAGAACCTTTGGCCAAGCTATAGAAATTGAATTCAACAGAGTAGTTAGAAAAGTTTTGATTTCTATACCTTGTAGATGAGTCCCTTCTGTATTTAAAAAGCAAAATTAATAGAATTATTAATTGTTTTCACTTGTTGGTGTCAGTGTGTTCTCTTATCTCGCAATTTTGCAAGCTTAAACATCAAAATTTGCTGTCAATACCTTGAATAATTTCTTAGTGCAAGCCCGGATGATATTATCTATATGTTAGTTGATTTTCCCCCAGTCATCTCTCTCTTGAGAGACTCCAACCGTCATGAATACATGCTGCGATCATCCTGTGCTGAATCACATTTCAATTTCTTACCAAATGTTCCTATCCTGTTCTGCAAAACCCTGAGTTTTTCATTTCCCTTCCTTCCAAGAAAAATGAAAACAATTCAAACCCTCAACCACCTCTTCGACCACCTCTTTGTAAACCAAAACCTCCACCTTCTCACCCACCAAATTTTTGCTCTCAGCCTACTGAATTTTGCATGTTTTCTCCCTAGATTGATGAAGATTTTCCTCTGTCGGAATTTAAGCATCTAATGGACAAGACTTGCCATAAACACAATTTCAACTCCTACCACCCAAAATCCTGATGGTACTACCAAAGCACCATCCACAGCAGAAGCCACGCTGAACTTGCAATCAGCTAATGCCCTTGCACAAAATAAAATTCTTCAACAAATTGAAGCATTTCAGACCAAGGCTTGGTTTGGGAAGTGGGTTAGCTTTTTGGCTTTTTAGCTTTTTTGGCTATTTTAGCCTGTGCTAAAAAGCTTGGTTTGGAAAGGACTTTTTGACTTTTTTGACTTTTTTTGTGAGAGAAGAATGTAATGTTTATGGGTTGAATGTCATGTTTTGTTTGTTATGGCTAAAATAGCCTATTTTGTTTTTTGTGGCTAAAATAACCAAAAAAGCCTGAAAACCAACTTGCCAAACAGAGGCCAAGTTGGTTTTCTCAATTAACAATGGCCATAATTGATGGGTTTTGAGCAGAAAAAACAATCAATATCAGAATATTTGCTTTCAAGTGATTTTAAATTCTGTTGACACATCTACAACAGTAAATTTACATATCAGTTTGTACTCTACAATTTTGTTCATATACACACTTTGAGCAGAAACTAAAGTACACATGACTTCTTTTTGCCCTTTCTCAATCACTCTCCGAAGGACACTCAGCATACGCTGATTCTGAATTCTTTAAGTCAACTTGAATTTTCATCAGAGCAGACACTACCTCTGCCATGCTCAGTCTGTTTGATGGATCTTGTGTCAAGCACATCAAACTCAACTTCGCCACTCGCAATGCATACACCATGCCTCCATTTTCTGCAAGACTAGGATCGATAAACAAACCAAGCCTGATTTCTGCATTTTCTCCCTCCATAATTGAAGCTATTGCTGTTGAAAGTATCACGTCATGACCTTCCTTCTGAATGACAGCATCTTTTCCTGTGATCAATTCCAACATCACCACTCCAAAAGCATAGACATCGATCTTGGGACTCACTTGCCCTGTCTCCATATACTCAGGTGCCAAATAACCTCTAGTACCCGAAACCAGTGTTGTCACAATATTACATTCACTGTTTGTTCCCTTCAATGCTGTTCTCGCAAGACTGAAATTGGCAATCTTTGCCCTTAGATGTCTGTCGAGTAGAACATTGCTGCTCTTCACATCCTTGTGCACGTAGGCAGGCTTGGTAAAACTGTGAAGGTAGTTAAGCCCATTGGCAACATCGAGGGCAATTTGAATCCTTCGAGTCCAGCTTCTTCTCTCGTTTGAACTTTTCTTGTGAAGCCATTCTTTTAGAGAGCCATTGGCCATGTACTCAAAAACTAGGTAGAAACAGCCATGGCGTTGGCAGATACCGTGAAGTGTTATCAGATTAAAGTGGTTGATCTTGTTCAACATGTTCACTTCCACGGATACATCGGTACTCATTTTCTTAACAGCTAGAACTTCACCACTGAACGTTCCACGATACACAGAACCCTTTATCTGGCTGTTGGAACTAAAATTATCTGTACCCTTCTTGAGTTCCTCGAATTCAAACACTCTCAGGTCGTGTTCGATGCTGGCAATTTCCACAAGCAGATCTTTGGGCAATCCCAATTTTCCTTTTTCTTCACAATTAATCTGAGAAACTCTACCTGTTATGTTTTTTTGCAAAAACATAGCGAATGCAATGGCAATTGAGAGTAGCAGCAGAGAACCTGCTGCAATTCCCACTCCCGCATAAACCATTCCTTTTGATCCGTTGATCTTGATAGTAGTAGTAGTATTAGTAAGAGGTAGTGGTGTAAGCGAAACAACGGGTTTGTATTGGTGAATTATGGTGTTCAAGCTTGAAGGTTCTGTTGACAGAGGAATCAAAATTGTTGTGAAAGGATAAAGAGTTGGACCTTGTTCTAAAAACCCGTTTGCATCGAGCACGCTCTGTTCACTTGAATCGAACCTGTCAGCAATATCAGGAATATTATCGTCCCAATCCAATGAGTAAGTCAGTAGATACTTGACACCATTGGCAGCTTGTTTCCTCGTAGGACAAGCACAGCGAAGGGGTATATGCAATCCGAGTCCCTCGTACAATCTATTCTCGCTGTATTGCTGATTCGCGCGCATAAGCGAGTCACATGTAGATAATCCTTGGAATGTGTTGTTTGCTATGCTGAAATATGTATCGTTGGTTAGGATAAAGAAAGTGGTGTTGGCTTGATAGTACTGACCTGAACAAGAGCAGTTCACTGGAACAATGACTTCTTTGCCTGTTGGAAAGACTGTGAGCCTAGTGACATTGTTGATTTGAGCGAGGTCTAATGGGTTTGAAGAAGTGAGAGCTGAAATTGATGGGACTGAATCATAAGGAGGTTCGGATTTGAAGATGAGAAAGGCCTGGCAAGATGAGTTTTGGCCATTGTATGTGTAGAGAAAAGATGGAGATGGGCTTGTTTGGTCACTGTTATTGCAATCCATTACTGAGCTTCCTGAATATTGTTGTTGGGTTTTGATAAGTGGAAAGAGAGAAGAGAAGAGGAGGAGAGAGAGGAGGAACTGTTGTTTCATGGTGATTGATTGAGGTGTTGATGAAGAAGGAATTGGAATAGAAGTTGGGAATGGTGTTGAAGATGGGGACATAGTTGAAATAGGAGATTAAGGAGGTAGGGAATGGACTATAAAATTGCATAATTAAGGTTTTTAATTATTATTATTTTATTTTGTATTTTGACTTGAGATTGAGAAACAACCATGGAATTGCGCCAGAAATTCATCCAGGCTATGACAAATGTTGTCTTCTAACCTTCCTCGTCTTGTGCACCTCTGCCAGGGTTTATTCAGGGTTTAATATATTAATTATTACACCTCATGCTATGTTTTGATTTTTGATATTTTAATTGTGTGAATTTATTCATTAACTTATCCCAAGAGAGTTAAAATAGTCACAACTTTGTTGCAGTCTAGATTTTCAATAAACCTAGTTGTCTATAAAAAAATGACAATAATTTTACTCAAAATTTTGATGTGTGGTTGGAATTGAATTGATGTGTTGTATTAAATTTTATAACGAAAGTTAGAGGTAATAAATGAATCAAACAGTTTGAACTCGACTCTTTAAAAACTCATTTGAGTTTAATTTGTTAAGTAACACACGCCAAGTATGAACACATTTTGAAATTCATTAAAATTTTCAAAGTTTGAACAATCAATTACTTATTTGGCTCGGTTCGATAAATCCAAAACTATATAAAAATACCAAACTTCTCAAACTCGACTCAACAAAAATTAGTTTGAGATCAGTTAAAAAATTTAACAAATAAAGTTTGAACAGTTAATCGTTCAGCTTATTCGCCTTATTTATCACCGTTAATGAAAGCCGAGAAGAAAAAAAATTATATTTTGAAAACTAACGGTGTATTTGACTTTTTTTTAAAAAAATTGTTTGTTAATCGTGAAAAAAAAAATATAAGACAATTTCTTGATTTTGTATTTAATTAATTTTTAATTCAAAAAATGAAATCTAGCAATTAATTTTCATTGAGGTATTTTTTTGTACTTCGGTGCCCTATATATCTTGACTTGACCCGGTTTATAAACTGTACATTCCATATATCGGACAAGTGAAGATTCTTAAATTCCTCATTGGAATTATTTTAGTTATAATAAGTGCTCGTATGTTTTTTTTTCTTTGGCTAAAAAATCATAAAAGGAAAAAAAAAATTTTAAAATTACAAAAAGATAAAAAAAAATTTGTCATTTCAAAATTAAAAAGTCAAAAAATCTAAATAAGAAACCCCAATAACCAAAAAAATCTCAGACTAAAATAATCAAAAAAAAAAAAAAAACAAAAAATCAACTAAAAAAAGTTATTGCCAAACCAGCCTTTAGAATAATCTTCATTACATTAAAGTGAGCTATCTCACAGAGCAGCTTGTTAGCAGAGTTTGTCCATATACAGAAAGATTCTTAAGGAGTGGTGGGTTTTATTAATATTGACCCGTCTGACCCGGTCAGTCAATGGCTAATTTTAAGTTTGGGAATTAAATATTTTAATTAAAAAATTACTTTAAATTATTATTTCACTCTTTTTATTTTTTTAATTCTTTTTTTTTTTGTAAAAAATAAAAAAAATTTGCTAAAATAAACAAAGCTTTTATCCCCCACAACACTGATGTAAGATTTATACGAATTGGTCCACATAATTTCATTGATTATTTAAGAATATACAAACTAAACACAAGAAAGGAAAAAAAAAAATCTCATTAAAATTTTACTAATAAACCAAAAAGCAATCTTTAGTTGTAAGGCTTACGAGATTATGGATACTACTATTATATAAAATGAGTACCCTTATAAAAGTCTTTTACAAAATCACTTTTCATATATTCTAATAGGTAAGAGTCTATTCGCTTATTCTATAGGCTATGAAGAGATGCTTTTGTGAGATATTTTTGTGAGGATGGATCACCTTCTTATATAAAATGGACAAATTTATGGATATGTACCAATGTTTTAAAAATCGGGCCAGTCGATTCGACCATTTGAATCGTCGACCGATCTGTAGTCCAATCGGGATATACTCTCTAACATGTTCCCTCTTGAAAATCGGTCATTTTAAATTAAACCGGTATGAACCACAATTAAACCGCTAAACCGGACGAACCGGCTCAAGTTGTAGCAAACGAACCGGTTTACTACGTTTGGTCCAATATTGAAAAAATTAATACTAAAGGAATTTGAACCCAACACCTCAAGCTCTAATGAGCATAAATTTATATTTTGCCACCGTAGTTCCTTATTAATATATAAGAAACATATAATATTAATTGTATTTAAACTAGTGTCCTTCAAACACATGTATAATTAATATTTTTACAAACAATATTAATATAAAAATATATATAAACATATATGTTTGATGAATATATATATATATTAAATTATAAAAATATTTAAATGAATATATTTTATTTATTTTTAAATTATAAAAATATTTATAAAATAATTATGACATTATGGTTTGATTCTAGCTCAACCCAACGGTTGAACTTGTCACGACTCTCTCCCTATATCCAAGGGTTAAGCATCATGATGGCCAGTAACTGAAGTTACCTACGGCTAATTCTTGAACAAATAAATAAACGCGAGCGGAAAAAATATTTAAGTGAGGGTACCAAAATAATCATTGGAGCTTTTACTACCAAAATAATTGTAACTCAAGGTATAATATAACTCGCCTTAAAATTAATCTCACTTTTTCTTTCCACTACCAAAGACCCTTAGTATTTTCTTCCTCTTTTCTTAGTTTCTTTTCCTTGTTCTATTCACAGCACCACCACTCCTTTTAGGGGGATTTGGTAATAGACCTCTCACTGTCTAATTTGTCTTTCAAAAGGACAAGAATTATATAGATACTTTCAAAACTCCCTAATATTTTAAAACTTGTTTCTTTTACTATATTACCCTCATATCTATCAGCTCTCCTATTAAGCCATCTTCACAGTGTATTTTAAAGTAAAATTTTACTTTGAATAATAGTAAACTTTACTTTGATTCAGAGTAAAAATTTATATTGTTAAGCAAATCAACATGTAAAATTTCAGAGTAAAATTTTACTTTAAACCATAGTACACTTTACTCTGGTTCAGAGTAAAACTTTATTCTGAAAGTACAATTTTACTTTGAATTAAAGTAAAATTTTATTCTGAAAGTACAATTTTACTCTGAATCAGAGTAAAATTTACTATGATTCAAAATAAAATTTTATATCGTTAAGCAAATCAACATGTTTTTAATCAAATTTTACTGTTACAACAAATAAAATACATACTAAATGAATGAACCAGAGTCACACTAAGTGTCATGTATTAAATAACCTTGCGTGTTTGGTTGCTGAGAAAATTACAGAAACATAACAAGAAAACCAAATATAGTTTGGTTGTTGAGAAAATCAACATGTTTTTAACTAGAGTAAAATTTTACTGTTCCAAATCTGTCTCATACATACATACAATCACAGATATACATACATACACTCACACACTCACAGATATACATACATACGCTCACACACTCACAGATATATATACATACACTCACTCAAAGATATACATACATATACTCACAAATATACATACATACACTCACTTACCGATATATATATACATATTCACATGTATGTATGAGTCATATATACATACATATATGCGCGCGACACACACACACATACATATATGTATCTATATATATCTCCACATATACATACATACCTACATACAGAATGTATGTCTATGTGTATGTATGTATTTATTTATCTTGTGCAACGATTGTTCAGCGCCATCAATGACGGAAGAAGAGTAGAACAGCGGCGGGACCAGATCTATTCACTACGCAACTAGATCTTGTCGGGTAGTGGTTAAATAGCTTCGCCGAAGATTGCAAGGATGGAGGAGGTACGTCGTCGTAGCTGCGAATGATGGCAAGAAGAAAAATGAAGGAGAGAGAGATAGAGAACAACTGCGATATTCGAAGCGGCGGTGGTGGTGTGGCAGAAAAGTTGAGAGGAGTAGCACCATGGCAACGAATGGAGAGAGATCGACGGGTGGCCTCTGACATGTCTATGAAGAGAAGCTGTGTTTAGAGGGGAATGAGAGAGACGGAGAAGGTGGGGAGAGAATGGGTGGAGAAGATGGGAAGATTTAGTTAAGGGTATAATAGTCTGATAAAATATTTAAATAATAAATTTGGTCATTTATGCAAGGCTTTATAATTATGAGGGGGTTTAGAAAATATAATTTTTTTTCTTAGTCCTTTTAACAATGAAAGGAAGGTAAAAGGGTTTATAGCCAAATTCCCTTTCCTTTTATACTAAGTTTCATACTTACCCAACAAGTTTGGGTGACACGTAGCCTCTCCATTTTTGTAGCCATCGTCTTGTCCTAGACTTGAAGCTTATCCCTCAAATGGATAAGTTTAGATAAGTTGCCTATTTATACTTTGACCCCTTAAATTTCTTACTAATTACATTATTTTACAAAATTACACATAATAATATAAAATAATATTTTCTCAATTGTGATTAAATAATATTAGTATAAATTTTAAAGAATAAATAAAAATCTGGATTGTTACAGAATCAATGACCCGTCCACCCAATCTCTTTTTTGGTTCGCTCACCGATCCAATTTTTAAAATATTGGTATGAACACTTTTTGTTAACAAAAATTCCATTCTTATATTAGCCTTATGCAACTGTTTGAGTTTTGAATTTTAAATTTTGATTATATTTTTAACTTACATCATTTTTTTTTTTGGTCAATTGATAAAAATTTTCCATCTATGTTCAACTGGTAAATTTTGATAATAGCCTGCAATTTATATTAAAAGAAATTCTAATTTGAATAGTAAATAATAAACTCAACTAATTCCTTGTTAATCACAAATTATTTTTTTTTTAGATTTGAAAAAAATAGGAAATTTGTGCCCATAAAAATGGTTATTCTGAAATAAATAAATTTTAAAACTAAAATTACATAAATTTGAAAATTTAAATAATAGATGTGTAGAATTTGCTTTTTCAAATTGAAATTCAGAATTAAAGTTTATAAAGAACCGCCCATTAATAATAATCTAATTCACCAACGCGCTTGAAGTTATGAGTTTTGTTAGCTGGGCATTGCTAGGGAGCTCAATATTTGGCTCAAATTGTGGCTCAAATTTTCCTATTAGTAAAAAAAAAAAAAAAAAACAAAGTTACTAAAACTGGCAATTTGAGCCAATTTAGTTTGAGCTACCAACCATTTTCCTTGTTAGCTTTGAATCCAACAAGAGTCTTACGTAGTCTTCGTTTGGGATGTGAGTTGATTTTTTAATTTTTTAATTATTTTAACTTAGAATTAAAAAGTTTTGTTTGAGATAAATTTTTTGACTTCTTTAATTTTTATGAGAAAAAAATAAAATGATTATAATTTGATGTGACATTTTATCTTATTTAACTAAAATAACTAATTTTATCCTATATAACTATTTAAACCCAAATTAACATGCCAAACAAATAAAATTTGAAACCCATATCTGCAATATTTTTTTCTGAAAACAAAAAGGGCTTTGATTCATCCCCCGAATCCGGGGGCCCCGAATCCCCACAATTTCCATTTCAAGTTAAAAAAAAAAAAAAAAAAAAAAGAAGAAAGAAAAAAAAAAAAAACAGTTGCCCAAAAAAGAAATTAGGGGGATTAGGGGGAGAGTTTTAGAGCTCCCAATCATTTTCCAAACAAAAATTACTGATTAGGTTGCTGGGTCAGAGAATAGAAAAGGGTAATAAAATAATGTTTAAAATAAAATTGTAGTAGTTGTCTGTTATGCCAACCAACCCCTACATTAGGCAATACCGTGTGTTGAAAGTGTTGATGTTTATTAGCTGGTTCTACTCACCATTGACGACCACGACAACAAATATATGTCTAATACAAAATCAATTCACTAACTTTTATATATACATCAAGTGCATAATTTTTTGATAATTTTTTACAACACCTAACACTGTTAGCTAAGGTATCTATTTGCAAGTCCTAGCTTCCCTAAGCATTTTTCTTTTTCTTTTTCTTTTTTTATATTTTATTATCAAGAATCTAACATTAACTAGACAAGATAGAGAGATATTATAAACCTATAAAAATATATTCAGAATTTACTCAAAACATCAACATCCGGTTCAAATTCATTCTATACATAGACCTTATAATATATAATTTCAATCTCCATCACACAATCTATTCTTGACGAAAATCTAAATCCCTAGACGTTTTAGACAAAATATATATATGAAAGACATAGCACTTAGGTGTGTTTTATGTAAGACTTTAATCGATATTTGGGGTTGAGTCATTCCTTGTCTTTTTTTTTTTTTTTTCTTTAGTAAATTTTTATTAAAAAAAATGTTTTTTAAAAATTGGATTCGACTTGACTAAAGTGGTGGACATTTTGGGGTTTTTTTTTTATCTTTAATAAGATTTATGATGTGTCGCTCATCTCTTAGTTGGCCTTTTCACCATCAAATGTGGTCCTATTTTTTTCATTTTTTTTCCCTACACATGCATAGAGGATATCTGTTATATGTACATAAACACTGGATAATAAATTTAAATAAAAATTTGGAAAAGATAAAAACATAAAATAAAATAAAATAAAATATAAATCATTTTTTTTTAATCTTCATTCAAATTCATGATCAAAATAACATTTTGAAAATTTGAGGCAATTAAGTCATTGTTTGGAAAGAACTAAAATAGCCTGACTTTTTAATTTTTTAGCTATTTTAGTCTGGCTCTTTTAGCCTCGTTTGATTTTTGTTTTTTGACTTTTTTAACTTTTGTAAGAGAAAAAGTATAATGATTATAGTTTAAATGTAATATTTTATCTTATTAATTTATATAACTAATTTTATTTTTTATATTTTTTTAATCAAAAGAAAAAACCAAACATACATTTAAGAGAGTTGAATAAGGATGGTTGGTGTTCAGTTTCGCGTGTGTTTATGACAGCTAGTTGACTCAGCTGCCGAAGTAGTGAAAATTTGGAAAAGATAAAAACATAAAAAAACAAAATAAAACAAAATAAAAAATAAAAAATAAAAAATTATGAATAAAATATAAATCAATTTTTTTTTTTAATTCAAATTCATGATCAAAATAATATTTTGAAATTTTGAGGCAATTAAGTCTTCCTTTGAGAAGAGCTAAAATAGCTTTATTTTTTGGCTTTTAAACTATTTTAGTCTAACTTTTTTAGCCTCATTTGGTTTTTATTTTTGACTTTTTGTGACTTTTGTAAGAGAAAAAATGTAATAATTATGATTTAAATGTAATATTTTATCTTATTAACTTATGTAATTAATTTTATTTTTTTATGTATTTTTAGCTAAAAAGCCAAAATCAGAACTTAAGAGAGTTGGAGAAGGATGGTTGGTGTTTAGTTTCGTTGTGTGTTTATGATAGCTAGTTGACTCTTTGGCTTCGTTTAAGAAGTAAGGTTGGGGTTATTTTAGTCACAAAAAGATAAAATAAGCTTTTTAATTGAATAAGATAAAACATCACATCCAATCCATAATCATTACATTTTTTCTCTCACAAAAAGTTAAAAAAATCAAAAAGACCTTCCCAAACGAGACTTTTTAACTCTATGCTAAAACAGCTAAAAAACTAAAAGTCAACCCACTTCCCAAACGAACCCATTGACTAGTTCAGCATAGTCTATATTGCTACCCTGCCGAACTAGTGAAAAATCCGTATCTTTCAAGTCATTTATCAAGTTTATTACTCCATCTGTCTCAAAATATTAGTCCCTTTTCAAAAATCAGGTACAAATATAATATAAATTTCCTATTTTGCTATTCTTTTAAATTCATTAACAACATAAAAAGTACAATTATGACATTGATATTTCTCAAAAAATATACTATCAAAGGGTAATTTTGAAAAATTAATTTTTTAAAGTGCAATAATTGTACTATCAAAAAAATTAAATTCCCTAAAAAAGGTCATTATTTTGGAATGGATGGAGTATAAAATTAAATATTTCATTTGGGTCTATTTATAGAAAAATAGGTGGTAGCTCGAAATTCGTGGCCCGATTTTGGCTCGAATTCGAGTTCGAAGAGGGAGAGAAAGAGGAGGAGAGAAGAGGAGATCGTCGCAGCAGAGGGAGAGAAGAGAAGAGCAGGATCGTCGCAACAGAGGGAGAGAAGAGAAGAGTAGGAGATCGTCGTCAGACACAGCTCGTCGGTGTCGTTGAACACAGCTCATCGGCGTCGTTGAACACAGCTCGTCGGCGTCGCAGCTCGTCGCTTGTCGCTCAGCCCCGCCTCCGCCTCCGCCTCTGCCTCCGCCCGTCGCCGCCTCCACCTCCACCTCCGATTTTGATGGCCCCCTCCAGTCCAGTTCTTCTTCTCCTTCTTCTCTTCTGTTCTTCTTCTTCTGAAAAAAAAAAAAAAATAAGGGAGGGTGTGTGTGGACGGAGCTGTGTGTGTGTGTGTGTGTGTGTGTGGGTTTTCCAGAGGGAAGAGATGAACAGAGGGAGGGAGGGAGGGAGGGTGGGTGTACAAAGCAATTCAGGCCTTTCGACCCATGCCATTTCGAGCTACGAAATGGAGTTGCTATTTATATGTTATGTGAGATGATGCATATCTAACACAATTAAAATGTATCTGTGTAGGAAATAAATTTTTTATTTTCATTTTAGGAATTTTTTTAGTCAATGTTAGGAGTCATTGTCACACTATTCTGGTTCATTTTAGAAAGTGGGATAAAAATCACTTTTCAACTTTTAACTTACTTCCCTTTTTCATAAAAAAGTTAAAAAGTAATTTTCAACCATTTTTTCAAAATACCCCTCTATTTGTAACATTAATCAGGATACTTAAAAAATAAATTTACAATTAACTTTATAAATTATAGCTTAACAAGAAAACATCTGAATTCATTAGGGAAGCTCACTTTTATTGGAACCCATGGTCCAGTCCAACAACTTGACAATATCTAATGGGTAAGGTTAGGGATACCAAATTTCTTATCAAATAAATGACCAAATGTCTCACATAGGTGTGAGGTCTGCAATTTTGTAGATCCCACACCTATGTGAGACATTTGGTCATTTATTTGATAAAAAATTTGAAACCTATGGCATTTTCCATATTTGATTCAATTATGAATTCAATTACTTAAAGACATGCGGGTTCATAATAGATTTCATTTTGATTATTCAAAATTTTCATTTTATAGGACTCTTCACGTAAATCATTCATAAATAAAATTAAATCAATCTGATAATCATAATATTTTTTAAAAATAAATTATCCATTTTTTTAGAAATAATTAGACTGAAATCAATATGTAAAATAGTCAATTCACTCTCAAAGTAATCAAAGGGCTAGAGTCCAATTTGAATTTGTCCATTTCTTTTTTAATAAGCTATTTTGTCTTTGATTTTTATCAAATTTCTTAAGTTAATATATTTTTTTGTTAATATATCCTTACTTTGTTTGAATTGGTATTCTCTCTCCTGTCTCAATTTATCAATAATCATTGAATATGTTTTAAAAAAAAATTATATTATCCAATAATTGTAAATTGTTTTAGAATAAAGGAACAGATATATTGGAGACACAGAGGATCGTCGATTTTATTTTATTAAAAAAAATTACATGTACTATGCATTGCATTCAAGATCAAAGGCTAGTACTGCATTAAATGTCGGCTAGGTCCAATTTTGTCTGTTTGAATAATGTTAAGAATTCTACTAAAGTTATTATCAAATGTCTCACATATGTGTTAAATTTTCAAACATGATTCCTATATGAATTATACACGCATATAAAATATTTGGTAAAAATTTTAACCTCTCCAACATTTTTGTCTATGTAAATTGGACAGGCCTGCATTCGATTTACACGGCCCAATAAATACTCACCATTCTCTCTCATTCGAGCTAGTTTAAGCCAAATTGCTTTATTATGCTATCAATTTTGCATTTTTATTTTTGATTATAAAGTTTTTTGGTTAGCAATTACTTTTTGTATGAGTCACCATTTTTTATGACACTTGTTAGGGAAGATTTGTGATGATACAGTTCATTGCAAGTGGAACAAGCCAGACTTATCTACGCTTCTCAAACCTGTGTTCGAATGACCAAGCCCACCAGAAGACCTGCACAAGAGTTCAATGGGAAACAGAGAGTCCCCCAGCGAACCCTCCGACGAACAAGTTAGAAAAAGATGTGGAATGTAGAGATAGATTAGAGATAGAAAGCTTAACCTTCTTCTTGTCTTCGACGTCTGCTTATATCCTCTGGTAATCATTTCGTTGTCCCTTCTGACCTGTCGCCATGGCTGAAAGTCTATGCTCTAGCTTGCCTTGTTCATGGTGAGGCCGTTCCGTCTCGACGGGGAGGGCTTATCGCAATAAATGCTATAAGGGTCTTCATTAATGGCTGATGTGCAATGCAATAACTTTGCAGGATCTTTGTCTGCTTATGTGGCTTGTCCTTCTCTTGCCACGTGTTTAGGTGCTATTGGTTCTTAATGCCATGTTAAGCTCCAGCAACGTTGGGCCTTAATATTTGAGTTATGAATTGGGTCCTAAACGGTGGGTTGTATCCTCTGTGGGCTTACTCGTGTCAGTAGTCCCCCATTCCCGAGTGCAGCTTTAGTCCAACGAAGGGAATAATGAAGGAAACGACGGTTGTGAGAGACTGTCGAGGCGAAGGCCGACTGCGAAGGGTGGCCGAGTGGTGGGACCGACCACGGGGAGGGCCGACCGCGAAGGGTGGCCGAATGGAGAGACCAACCATGAGGAGGGTCGACCGCGAAGGGTGGCCGAGTGGGGGGACCGACCAAGAGGAGGGCCGACTGCGAAGGTGACTGAGTGGTGGGACCGACCACGAGGAGGGTCGATCACGAAGGGTGGCCGAGTGGAGGGACTGACCATGAGGAGGGTCGACCGCGAAGGTGACTGAGTGGTGGGTTCGACCACGGGGAGGGCCAACTTGAAGAGTGGCCGAGTGGAGGGACCGACCATGAGGAGGGCAGACCGCGAAGGTGACCGAGTGGTGGGACGGACCATGAGGAGGGCCGATCGTGAAGGGTGGGTGGTGTGGTGCGGGGCTTGAGAGGCGGTGGGGCACGTGTTGAAGTGAAGTGGAATAGATAGGGAATGAGAAAGGGGCAGTGGATCGTGGTCGTACACGTGGCAAAATCGCATAATGGGGAAGGTTAGGCGTTGAGCAAGAAATGAAGCGATAGGTCAATATAGGGTGTTGAAAAGACAGTTTGGCGGATTTTGGAAAATTTTCAAACTGGCGAAATTTAATTATGACCCTTGGAATATAGGCAAGCCTTGGGCGTTTGGTATTATCCGTTTTACCTATCTCTTTGCAAAAAACCAAAACATCCCCGAAGTGAACTCGTTTGTTGCTAGTGATACACCCCTGCAACACTTTGTGAACTTTTTTGTGTTCGTATCCGAAGCCATTCGTAGACACACAAGAGAGATGGCCCAAGAGGAAACAACAATCGCAAGGGTTGATCCATTAGACGACAACGATGCGATGGGTTTAGCGGAGCAGTATCGTACGGAGCGTAGGGAAGGAAGGGTAGTCGGTGAGGCGGTGCGGGCTCGTCCAAGGACGATGATTGTAGCCGCGAAACCTATTAGCCAGGTGGAGCCGGACCACTGGCACACCAAGCCGAACAGATTGACGCTTACGGAGGAGGAGTTGGAGGGAATGAGGATGAAGTACCAGATTCCCTTTTGAGATAGGGTTAAGATTGCCCACATCCAAGGAAAGGGCGTTGGATGTGCGGCCGGGTGAGTTCAGCTTGTATGAGGAGGCGTTGCGAGGGGGTTTGAGGCTACCTCTCTCCCAAGTGGTGGTGGATGTGTTGAACAAGTTAGAGGCGACGCCAGGACAGCTGATGCCGAACGCTTAGAAGATAGTTGTAGCCTGCGTGAGTGCCTGGCTGCAAGCGACCGGAGGGACGGCAATGACAGTAGAGGAGTTCTTCTCCTGCTACAAGGCCTCCGGTCAGCAGGAGACTTGGGTGACGCTGCAAGCGGTGGCGGGTCGAGGGTTGGTGGCGGGTCTTCCATCTTCGGTGAAGGGGTGGAGGCCGAGATGGTTTTTTGTGACGGCAAACGGTGGAGCAAGAGTTTGCACAACGTGGAAAGTCCTTACCAAATCAGTCGAGCCTAAATTGGACGGGGCGGCTGAAGACCGAGTGAAGAAGGTGAGGGAATAGAGGGAAGAGAAGTGAGTGAGGTGGGACGAGCTGGTCCTGCCTTCAACGTTGTTTGCCCTGAACTTGGAGCTGCAACCGTTAGGGAAGGATCCAGCAAGTGAGGAGTTGGAGGGGCAGAAGAGGGCGGAGGAGAAGGAGGAAAGAAGACTGTTCGCCAGGGCGGACAGATATAAAGAGGCAAAGTTGGGGCCTGCTCCGAAACCGACTGCAAATGAGCGAGTCCAACCGCGCCCTAAGCCACTGGGGGAGAAGGATTTGAGTGGTTTTGAGCCACGGCCACCTCCAATTGATCCTCTAAAGGAGAGGAGCAAAAAGGAGGTGGAGGCTGTATTAAAAAAAAAAAAAAGAGTAAGGGAGAGGGAGGAGGCGCCAGCCCTGAAGAGAACAAAGGGGGTGATGGCAGAAGAGACCCCTAAAGTGGGACCGGAGGAGGCGGCGAAGGGGGGAGAGAGTGGGGCGACTGCCCTTGAAAAACAAGTGGAAGGTGGGGAGACTGCCCCTTGGAAGGGGTGGAACAACAACCCAAGGGGGGTCCTACGCCCCAAAGAGAAGAAGAAAGGGCCAGGTTAAAGACCGCTTTTTACCACGCCCCAGCAGTGTTTGGGCGACTGGGGAGAGAAGGAGGCCCAGCCAGGGCAGCTGCAGATCGCCTTTTGGGAGTAGTGGAAGACGCAGCCGTGCGCTCGATGGCCAGTTTCATTGAGGCTGAGCTGCTAAGCAATGTTTTGAAACCCGGACCGGTGAGCGAATTGAAAAAGTGACCAGGTCGACGGGTCACCGGTTCAACCGTCGGGTCGAAGCGGTCGAACCGTGACGTCATAATTACGTCATAAATATATTTAAAATATATATATAAATATATTAAAAATGTAAATGTAAAAATTAAAAAAAAAAATAAAATTCAACAAAATAATAGAATTTTCAAATATCACTCATAATGAAATTGTAATTTGCAATAATAATGTGACATACCTTATTTTTATTTGTTGAAGACCTTTCTCTAAATGGGTTGCGCAACCTTTTGACAAGCAAAAATCACTGCACAATCTACACATATATCAAAGTTAGAAAATAGAACATATTCTAAATACAATCATAATAATGAAAGTAATAAAAGCATTATACTAAAAGCAATTAAGATTACCTATTTGTCAAATAAAACACAAATCAAATAAAAATACTTTAGTTTTACTACATCAATTAAGAGTCAAATTTCAAACACAAACATAAACCAAGCAAGCATAGAGATAAGATCTATAATTCCAAGTCTTAAACACAATAATAAGCATCTATCTTTTCTAAATGAAAGTAGACAAATACATATAAAATAAAAATAAAAAAAGTTCAAAACCAATCCACTACAAACACATCATGCCACAAAAACATTGTTTTTTTGCCTAATTCCTTGGCAAGCCCTCCATTAGCCAAGCATCGTCGTCCTCATTTTCATTGTTGCTTGTGCCAACTCCACCACTTTGAGCATTAGATCTATCATCCATGTTGACATCACCAAATGATCCAAGGTCAATATCATCTCCAACCTCTAAGACCACATCATCCCCGTCATCTTCTACAATAGTTACGACAAAATCAATAAGTAATCAATTTAATAATAACAAAAACATTGTTATATAATAATGAAATAATTAATTACTAACCATCACGTAGACCATGACATTGCCTCTTATTTTGTGGAGCCAAACTTTCTTGATAAAGCATTTGTTCCAACTCATCAAAATCAAGAAGAGGAGGCTCTTCTTCATCTTCAACAATCCAAAACTTGGTTTTGTCAATACTTTCAATGTCAACCGGATCATAGTTCTTCATTGTTGAAATGCTTATAATTTTCACTTAGAAGTAAGATTACTTGAATAAATATTCTATTACTGAATATATGACAAGGTAAATGGTTCATTTACCTATTCTTCAATCGCAAATTATAATGAATGTATACAAGATCATTAAGCCTTTGATGTTCCAATCTATTCCTCTTCTTCGTATGAATACGTTCAAAAACACTCCAGTTCCTTTCACATCCAGAAGAGCTACTAGTTTGGCTAAGAATTCGAATAGCCAACTTTTGCAAATTTGGAGCACTATGGCCAAATAACCTCCACCATTCATCTTATTATTAAAAGAAAAGAAGAAATAAATAAATTAGATCTAATATTACACTTAAAGAATTATTAAGCAATCACAATGAAAAAAAATTAAATGTAATAAATAATTTTACCTGGTTGTGTTGTCTTAGATGTAATAGTAGCAAGCTCTCTTCCAAAACTTTCTAATTGATCTCGAAACAATCTTGCTTCATCCAAGAGTTTTGTCTTGCTACATGTAGCTTTTGTTTCTATCACATCAAGCACACTTTCCATAACCTCTAGTTTTTTGCAAAATGATGATTGATCATATTGAAAAACCGGATTCAACCAATAAGCCGCAGCATGGATATTTTTGCATAATGTCCTATCCCAACGATCTTTGACAATACTTGTATAAGGCTTGTACAATCTTTTCTCTTCATGAAAACATTCTTAATTGTTATTCTTGCCCGATACATGCCCTCATATACATATCCCATTGAAGGTTTTTTATCTCTATCAACAATACGCAACAATCTCATGAGTGGCTCAACAATCTTAACAATGATCAAGCAATCATTTAAAAACTTACTATCTAAAATGATAGCAACAACTTCTTTTGCTTTCTTATCTTTTGCATGCCTTGAATCGATAAAATCCTTACTTATCACTAAGGCTTTCAAATCATGCATATGTTTTTGAATACTATGCAATGCAATGAAAGTAGTGGCAAAACGGGTTGTTCCTGGGCACACAATTTCAGTCCATCCTTTCATTTTCCTTAACCAAGCTATCAACCATGGGCGATTGTAAATAAATCTTGTCACACTGGATGCTCTAGATGCAAGCTCTTTCACATGATTCAACTTGGAAATATCACTTAACACTAATTTCAAACAATGTGCTGCACAAGGAGACCAATTAATATTCTTGTAAGTTTCACTAACAAGCCTTCCAGCAGCAACATAATTTGCCCCATTATCTATCACCATGTGCACAATATTGCTTGCTCCCACCCACTTAATAATTTCTTCAAACAATTTAAAAAGAAGAGGAGCATCTTTTACAACATCAGAGGCATCAACAGACTTAACAAAAGTGATTCCTCTAGGACAATAGACAAGAAAATTAATGAGAGTTCTATGTCTACCATCAGTCCAACCATCACCCATAATTGTACACCTAGAATCAGCCCAAGTACTCTTTACAGAGTCAATAAACAATTGAAGCTCTTTCTTTGAGTCACTCAATAAAGGAACTCGAACTTCATGGTAGGTAGGAACTTTAAATCCTAGACCAATGGCGATTGCAGCATTAAACATGGGCTGAAAGTATATGGAATTGATAACATTCATTGGAACACATGTATCATACAAAAATTTTGCCACAATCATATGTGCCCTATGTACAGCTTCTTTAGTTGCAAGGGCACTTTTGATAGTTGGTTGAGAGCTTGGAGTGGTCCTTGGTGCAAAAAAATTATCAATTTTTGCAGGGTCCTTTCCTTTTCCTCTTTGTGTCATTGTTGCCTTACTTTTATTCCTACTACCACCACTTTCATTAATTAAGATGCCCTTATTGCGTTGTGGAATTATTTCTTCAATTTCAGCATCATCCTCAAATTCGAAAAACAGCCCGACCAAAGGGATTAGATTCCTCACTTCGTTTATTTTTCTCAATAATTGCTTTCAAAGCCTCTTCCATTCGATACTTAACATCACCTAGAACTTTCTTACATGGCCCAACCTCACCAGACTTTCCTGCAAGATGTTGCTTCATTCTATTAATCCCTCCACCTTTGATAGTTTTCCCACAATACAAACATGTTAAAGTTTTCTTCCCATCAGGAGCTCGCCCCTTAGTTACATGGTCCCATGCTGGATCAGATTTACCTCTTGTTGATGATGGGGTATTAGAGTGTGCAGTTGAATTATGGCTAGATGAATCCATTTCACCTAAAACAGCCCTATATAATATTTGAAATACAATAATTAAGTCAAGAATCACATAAACCAATTACAGAAGTCATTCCCAATATTATTCAATTGATTGTATGAAGATAGCACTCAATTGTGATTTTTTGTTCTAATTTCTGTTCTTACATAATTTAATTCCAAGAATACCCTCTGCTAAAAATTCTGAATGTATATAGCATCTCCAATTTCAAGTTCCCAATATGTAAATTCTGAATGTATATAAAAATTCTGAATGTATATAGCATCTCCAATTCCCAATATTATTCTGGATTTCTAAATTCTGAATGTATATAGCATCTCCAATTTCAAGTTCTGATTTTTACATCACATTGAACAACCCTCTGCTAAAAAGGAAAAGTTAGTTTATCTTAGTTTATCAAAAGTTAGTTTACATCACATTGAACAACCCTCTGCCTTTTGTAAGAGTTAATGGTTTATTGTGTTTGAATGTTTACACTAATCCCATTAAATAATTCAAGCATAAATAACCCTCTGAATGTAGAGCCAAATCTGTTAAAGAATTCAACCATAATTTTAACATTCAAATTCTTATAATTTATAATTTATTATTACCCTACGTTTTTTATATTCTTTCAATTTTTTTTATTATGTATTATTATTAAAATTAAATTAGGAGAAATACAATTGAATCAAATAAATTTGCAATAACGGGAGTATTCAACAACAACAACAACAACAGTACATAACATTTATGGTCTCATTCTCATATATATTCTCATATTCTCATATATACTCTCATATCCAGAAAATAATATTTCAATTGCAACAAACAAAGAAGAAGAGATATATATATAAAAAAAAAAATTCGTAGTAGCACTGTAGCAAGCAGAGGTCTCACTCGCACCAAAAAAAAATCAGTTTCGCAGTAGCAGACTAAGCAGAGGTCTCTGATTTGATATATATATATATATATATATAAAACCAGCGGGAAAAGAGAAAAATGGAAGAGCAGAGTAGCAAAAGAGGAAGAGAAGGGGGAAAGAAAGAGAATACTTACCAACGAAGCAGTAGCAGAGGTGAGCCGAAGAAAATCTGATGCAACCCGCCGAATTTGTGTCCTCTATTCACCACCAGAATTTCGCAGAGAGAGAGTGAGATTTCAGGCCAAAACCAACGAGCACCCTTTTTGAGAGAGAGATGAGTTGAAGAAAATCTGATGCAACCCTAGAATTTGGGTTTTTTTAGTGTTATATATAACTTCAATCAACCCGGCCGGTTCCTCAAAACCCGTCCGGGTCATCGGTTTTTCCGGTTGAACCGACGGGCCATCCGGTGTTCTCGTTTATGAACGGTTTTGAGCCAACTCCGGGTTTGCTGGGCTGTCCGGACCGGAACCAGGTCCGGTTCCCGATTCGACCGGTCCGACCGGCCGGTCCGGTCCTGGTTTGAAAACCTTGCTGCTAAGGGGGTTGTGCTCTACCCAAATGGAGGCGACCGCCTTAGCAGGGGCCCTGCTGAACAAGGCGGCGGCTACAAAAGGCGAAGTGAGGCCACTAAGGGCAAAGTTGGGGGAGGTGGAGGCCTAACTTGAAAATTTGAAGAGGGAGAGCGTAGGCTGGAGGAAGGCCGTGCGGAGTGCGTGTGACAGGGGGCTGGAAGGCGAAAAAAATGGAGGTGTTGCCGATGGTGTAGAGGAATGTTGCCGACCGTGCCCATGCTGAGCTGCTCGTGACCAAGTTGGAGTTGGAGACGGAACACCGCAAGGTGGTGTCGCTTGAGTTCCAGTTGGTTGGCGAGCAAAAGAAGCTAGAAGAGGCGCAGAAGGCCTGCACCGTCGCCAACGATCGGTGGGATGAGGCCATGACTTGTAACGAGGATCTGCGCGCGCAGTCGATCAAAGAAAAAGAAGAAGCAGATATGAAGATCGTTGGGTTGGAGAAAGAGCTGGCAGACGAGCGCGCCAAGTCAGCGGCGGAGAAGGCGAGGCTGGAGAAGGCCTTGGAGGAAGAAAGGGCTAAACTGGCATCTGAGAGGGCGGCGTACCCCGACCTGTGTGTTGCAGTGGTTGAGCAGTTCAAGGGGTCCGCAGACTTCCAGATGGCCATTGATGATGCGATTGCCAGCAACTTGGCAAGAGAAGGGGTCTAGGGGAGCTGGCCCGTCGGGAGCGACCGCTGGGAGCAGGAGTGAAGAAGAAGTGATCCAGAGCTTCCAGCAGTCGGACTTCTACAAACATGAGATGGCTGAGTTCTGGGACAGCGGCTGGAAGACTTTCAAGCGTAAAGCAGAAAAGCTGTTCCCAGACTTGGACTTCAGCAATGTAAAGATAGACGAAGACGACGTGGCCCAGACCCCTTTAGACGAGGGCGTGGATAAAGAGGAGCTTGTCTCAAGTGAAGATGAGTGACTGGTGTGAACAAAATTTGTAAATAAAATTTTGGTTTTTGTTGTTTTTGTTTTGTTGTCGTTGTTGTTTTTTTTTTTTTTTTTGTAATTGCAGTAGTAAACTTATGTATAAGTTTGTGAATAAATAAAATTATGAGTTGTGTTTGTCACACTGTTGTCTTTATTTTTGTAAATCTGAAAAGAATGAGAATGGTTATTCAAATAAGGCTTGTGTATAAAATCACGCGATCCGAGTGTTAAGAAAAATGTGAGAGTGAAAAGGTCTCAAAATGTGACAGTGGTGAAATGTTAAGTGGTTGGGAAATGAATAGTTAAAAAAGGTAAAGAATGTTAAGAGGCGTAAAAGCATGGACCTGGATTTTGACTACGTATGGCAATTATGCTAAAGACATTTCGTTGCAAGAATACTTGAGTTATAATTAACTCAGTCTGGCTAGGCCCTTCATGCTCAGGCTGGCTAAGGCTTTAAGTAACTCAGTCTGGCTGAGCCCTTCGTGCTCAGTCTGGCTGAGGTTGCAAGCAAGGTGTTATTGAAATTCCATGCAGGTAACTGAGACGTGAAGATTGTTGTCATTTAAAGCGGAGCCCATTGATCACAAATTTACACCATGTAAGAAAATGACAAAAACAGCCAAGTGTGTAGATTGTCAAAAAGAAAATACAGCAAAGGATTGATACAAAAATAGGGCTTTTATTGAAAATAACACTTCAAGTGCTCGGCGTTCCAAGGATGGGGGAGGTCTCGGCCCTCCATGTCTTGAAGTCGGTAAGTACCCGGACGAGGTTTGGCTTTAACAACGTAAGGTTTCTTCCACTTGGCTGCCAGCTTGTCCTCAGCTGGATTTTTGGTAGCAAGAGTTGCTTCGTGCAAAACAAGGTCCCCCACAGCGAACTCCCTCGGTCGGACTTTGCGGTTGTAGTGTGTTCTCATTTTCTGTTGGTATGAGGCCCGCCTGATAGCAGTGGTCTCTCAGAGCTCTTCAATTAGGTCTAGGTCTGCCCGACGCAGCTCTTTAGTTAGTTCTGGATTCGGGTGTAGAACCCTCGGGGTAGGCAGACCGATTTCCACTGGGATGACCGCCTCAACGCCGCATGTTAAGGGAAAGGGGGTCTCCCCAGTGGGGGTTCGAGCAGTAGTGCGGTAGGCCCATAGTACATTTGGTAATTCCTCAGCCCAGAGTCCCTTAGCAGCTTCCAACTTAGTTTTGATGATCTTCAGAAGAGAACGGTTGGTAACCTCAACTTGGTCATTGGCTTGGGGATGACCTGGGGAAAAGAAACATGGCTGGATTTGAAGTTCTGCACAGAATTTTCTGAACTTGGCATTGTCGAATTGTTTGCCGTTGTCGGAGACGATGGCTTGAGGGATGCCAAATCGACACACGATCGACTGCCAGATGAATCTGGTTGTGTTCCGCTCTGTAATTGTGGCAAGGGGTTCCGCCTCCACCCATTTAGTGAAGTAATCAATGGTGACGATTGCAAATTTGGTTTGGCCTCGGCCAGTGGGCAATGGGCCAACTAGGTCAATCCCCCATTTGGCGAATGGGTAAGGACTACAAAGTGTGATCAATTCTGTAGGAGGAGCATGGGGGATGTTGGCAAAACGTTGACATTTATCACATTTAAGCACGAAGTCAGCCGCATCTTGATTGAGAGTAGGCCAGAAATAACCAGTGCGAAGTATTTTGTGGGCTAGTGACCTGGCCCCCGAATGATTACCACATATACCCTCATGGACTTCCCTCATTACGTAGGTCGCTTGGGCTGGGTTGAGGCATCGTAGGTATGGGCGTGAAAAGCCACGTTTGTACAAGAGGCCGCTGATGAGAATGTAGTTGGACGACCGGGCCCTAACTTTGGCGGCCTGCTGTTTGTCGTCTGGCAGTTCCCCCGTGGTCAAAAATAGGAAGATGTCGGCCGCCCATGGAATAGGTTCATTTTGGAAGAAGTGGACTTGCTGCTGGTTTGGGGAAATGGCAGGGTGGGCCAGGTACTCGAGGCGGACATCGTGGCTGAGGTCTGACTGGTCTGCAAAAGCTAATTGAGCCATCTCATTTGCCTTGTTGTTTTCCACCCGATGGATGTGCTTGATGTGGAAAGTATTGAAGAGGCGAGCAAGGGGGAGTGCAATATCCCTGTAAGCCCGCATTGTGTCTTCTTTGGCATCGAATTCCCCCGTAATTTGTCCGACAATAAGTTGGGAATCGCTGAACACCCGGATATGGCTGACACCAATGTCTCTGGCTAGGCGGAGACCTGCTATCAATGCCTCATATTCGGCCTCATTATTACTTGCGTCGAACAAGAAACAAAGAGCACACGTGAAATAACCACCCTCGGGGGCAGTGAGGATGAGACCAGCCCCACTGCCTTCTTTACGGGATGATCCGTCGACGTTGAAGGTCCAAGAATGGGGGTCTTCTGCCTCAGTCTGGGGTTGCGGGGGCGGTGGGGCCGTGGTTGGAGCGGGATTAGTGAATTCCAAGATGAAATCGGCAATAGCCTGCCCTTTGATAGCCGTTCGAGGTCGGTAGGAGATGTCAAATTGGCTGAACTCGACCGACCATTGTATGAGTCTGCCGGACAGCTCGGGCTGTTGCATTATCTTCTTCAAAGGTTGATCAGTGAGGACCACTATGGAGTGGGCTTGGAAGTAAGGACGGAGTTGTCTTGAGGCAGTGACCATGGCCAAGGACATTTTTTCTAGCAATGGGTAGTGACCGGGCGCTGTACTGAACCGTCCTCCCTGAGGAGGGCTGCACTGACTGCGGTGCTCGAGACGGCTAGATAAAGAAAAAGAGGCTCACCTGTGAGTGCCTGGGAGAGTAAGGGGGGGTTGGCCATGCACTGCTTCAACTGATGGAAGGCTTTTTCGGATTCGGTCGTCCATTCGAAAGTCTGCCGAAGAACTTTGAAGAAGGGGAGGCACTTGTCCGTTGCACGGGAAATGAAGCGGTTGAGGGCAGCAACTCTGCCAGTAAGCCTTTGAACTTCCTTAACCGTTCTGGGTGACTGTATTTCTATCAAGGCCTTGATCTTTTCGGGGTTAACTTCGATGTCTCGCTGACTGACCATAAAACCCAATAACTTCATAGATCCTATGCCGAAGGTGCATTTCTCCAGATTGAGCTTCATTTGATACTTTCGTAGGGTGCCGAAGGTCTCTCGGAGGTCGGCTAGATGATCAGTGGAGAGTTTGCTCTTGACTAGCATGTCATCGACGTATACCTCCATGTTCCGGCCTATCTGATGGTGAAAGACGGCGTTGACCAATTGTTGATAAGTGGCCCTGGCATTTTTAAACCCAAATGGCATGACACAATAATGGTAGGTTCCCCGATCAGTGATGAAGGAGGTATGCTCACGGTCGAACGGGTGCATTAGAATTTGGTTGTACCCAGAGAAGGCATTCATGAAGCTGAGCATTTGATGGCCGGCCGTGGCGTCAACAAGCAGATTTATGCGAGGAAGGGGATAACTGTCTTTGGGGCAAGCTCGGTTAAGGTCTGAGTAGTCGACACAGAGTCGCCATTTACCGTTGTTTTTACGGACCAGGACCACATTTGACAGCCACCTGGGGTAGTCCACATTTTTGATAAACTATGCCTCAAGGAGCTTATCTACTTCAGAAGCGATGAGAGTGTTGCGCTCTGGGTGAAAGATGCGCTGCTTCTGGCGGAAGGGTTAGAAATGGGGCTCAATGCTCAGACAATGGGTGATGAAGGAGGGGTCGATACCCGGCATGTCGAAGTGGGTCCAGGCAAATACATCGTTGTGCTCAATCAGGAGGGCAGTAAGGTCAGCCTTGGCCTGGGAGGATAGTTGGCTGCCGATCTTGGCAGTTTTTGCCGGGTTGGTGGGATCGATGGGGACCTCGACAAGCTCTTCCACTGGTTTCCCTCTGACCAGCTCATCCTTGTCCTTGACGTCGAGCCCCTCAATGATCATAGCCTCCTTTAGCTTGATCTCTTTAAGTGAAGCGACTTAACATTCCCTGGCCATGGTCTGCTCGCCCCTCACTGTGCCAACCCCAAGGTCGGTGGGGAATTTGACGGCAAGATGGAAAGTGGACGTGATAGCTTGGAAAGCATTTAGGGCGGTGTGGCCGAGGATGATGTTGTAAGCAGAGGGACAGTCGACGACCAGGAAGGTAAGCAACTTGGTGGTCTGTCGTGGGTATTCTCCGATTGTGATGGGAAGATCAATGGAGCCGATGGAGGTCACCCGATCTCTAGTAAAACTGACCAATGGGGTTTGGAGAGGGAACAAACTTTCTTCTCCGATCTTGAGCTGACGGAAGGCATTTAGGAAGATGATGTCTGAAGAACTGCTGTTGTCGGCGAGAACCCGTTTGACTTTGTAATTGGAGAGGAGGGCAAAAATGACGAGAGGGTCGTCATGGGGGTAACGAATGCCTGTGCAGTCAGCGTCCGTAAAGGTGATAGGCTCTGTCCACTGCTTGGGCTGCTTGGAGGGTCGGTCCAATGTGGCAACTTTTTTGTCTGAGCCCTGCCTTATTTTTCTGAGTTCTGCCCGCTGAGCCGAGTGGGATGGTCCTCTATAAGCAAGCCCGCCTGCAATAACTATGATCTCTCCAACAAGGGGGGCGGGGTTCCCTTGTGCCCGGGGTTGCTATGGAGGACGATCATGACCTTGATTAGGTTGTGCGGGTTGCCGGGGAGGGGTGCGCCGGCGGTTGTTTCTAATAGGTTCAGTCCTTTGCTTCTGCTGGGAGCGGGCTTCCATGAATCGACTTAGACGTCCCTGGCGTATCAAGCCCTCAACCTGGTCTTTGAGGTTAACACACTCCTCCGTGTTGTGGCCATGGTCCTGATGAAAACGGCAATATTTGGACTGGTCTCGCCGGTTGGAAGGAGACCGTGATGGTTGGGGCCATTTTAGGGGATAATCTCGCTGAATTTGGTTCAAGACTTGTTCTATGGGGGAATTGAGGGGTGTGTATCGTTCGAACCGGCCGGACGGTCGGGTTGGTGCCAACCGGTCGGCTCGGGGTGGTTGGTCGGTATACTAAGGTGTTTGGTTATTGCACTGGGTGTTTCTGGTTTCTGAGTCCTTTCTCTTCTCTCTGGGGGTCGGGTTTTTGGCTGTAGGCTCTTGGCGGGTGGCTAGGGAATCTTCGGTGTTCATCTATTTTTGGGCTTTGGAGAGTAGGGTTGCCATGGAGGTCAGGGGGTTTTTGGAGAGGGAGAAAAGGAAATCAGATGATCGTAGGCCGGCCATGAACGCCGTGAGGATGACCTTGTCATCGTTTTCCGTTACTTGCAGGGCTTCGGTGTTGAAGCGGGTGACAAAGCTGCGTAGTGACTCCCCCTCGGTCTGACGGATGTTGAGGAGTTGGGTTGCCGGACGCCGCTGGCGCTGGGCTCCAATGAAATGGCTGAGAAAGGAGTCACTGAGGTGTTGGAAAGTGGAAACAGAGTCTGCTGGCAGTTGACTAAACTAGAGTCGAGTCGACCCCTTGAGTGTTACAGGGAAAGCCCGACACATGATTTCATCAGGGAATGCATGGAGGATCATGAGGGTTCTGTAGGTCTCCAAGTGATCTACTGGGTCCGTTGTACCGTCAAAAGAGTCGATGGTGGGCATTTTGAACTTAGGCGGTAGAGGTTTGTCCCGGATGGAGGCAACGAATGGTGAGTTGGCTGTGGTGGATGGTTTATTCGGTATGTTCTGCATGACTCCTTGGAGCTGGAGCTTCATGGCTCGGAGTTTTGCATCCCAGAGAGGTATGTTGTCACCACCGGAAGGCAGCAGAGGTTGGACGCTACTGGCCTCTTCTTCTGGGGTTGGTGTCGGGACCGATAGATGCGGGGCCCGAGGTGGAGGGTTCACATCTGGGGGAGGGGGTCGCAAGCCTTCCAAGTTGGGTGGATGGGGCTGCTAGATAGTATGGCTCGCGGCTCGTTCTTGGTTGGGTGGAATATCTGGAGGTGGTGGAGGAGGCATGGGAAGGTTTCTTTGGAGTAGAGCATTAATCAACGCTTGGTTTTGCTCGGCCAGGCGGTTAATGCTGTTGGTGAGCTCGGTAAAATACTACGGTGGGTTGTTTGGATTGGGAGGGTCGGCTTGGTGGTCGGGAACATTGTGGTGGGAAGACATGGATCTAGTTGTGACCATCCACCTTTGCAGGTGGTAGGAAGGGTTTATTGGGAAAGGGCCTCCGGCGACAATGAGCACAACTGGCGCGCGGAGTAAGAGAGTTCTCACAGACGGCGCCAACTGATGATATAGCTCGTTCCAGGAACGGGTCGGACTTATCTACACTCCTCAAACCTGTGTCCGAATGACCAAGCCCACCAGAAGACCTGCACAAGAGTTCAACGGGGAACGGGGAGTCCCCCAGCGAACCCTCTGACGAGCAAGTTAGAAAAAGAGGTGGAACGTAGAGATAGATTAGAGATAGAAAGCTTAACCTTCTTCTTGTCTTCGATGTCTGCTTATATCCTCTGGTAATCATTTCATTGTCCCTTCTGACCTGTCGCCATGGCCGAAAGTCTATGCTCTAGTTTGCCTTGTTCATGGTGAGGCCGTTCCGTCTCAATGGGGAGGGCTTATCGCAATAAATGCTGTAAGGGCCTTCATTAATGGCTGATGTGCAGTGCAATAACTTTGCAAGATCTTTATCTGCTTATGTGGCTTGTCCTTCTCTTGCCACGCGTTTAGGTGCTATTGGTTTTTAATGCCATGTTGAGCTCCAGCAGCGTTCGCCCTTAATATTTGAGTTATGTATTGGGCCCTAAACGGTGGGCTTACCTGTGTCAATTTCAATTACATTTTAGTATCAAATTTTTTTTTAACTCAATTTTTTTATTATATAATTTTCTATTGGATAAATTACACTTTTCATCTTTTCACTTTTACTTGAATTTCACGTCAGTCCCTCATTTTTTTTATTGCAACACTTAAGCAGACTTCTACCCTAGTTTCAATATAATCTGATCACTCTACTATTTAAATTTTAAGTAATAAGCTGGAGGGTTAAAAGTATAATTTTTTTTGAATAATTTTTCTATTTTTTTAACCGTGAGTTGGAGGACTAAATTGAAATAAGGGTTGAAATCTAACAATTTAATTGTTACAATTGGAAGACGAGGGACTAAAGTGAAATTAGAACAAAAATTGGTGGGTGAAGAGTGTAATTTACTCCATGTCAATCATGGGTCACAAAATAGAAAAATTTAAACGCAAAATATATATATATATATATATATACATTGACGGATTGGAATACATAAAGAAGAAAGTTTGGATAGACAAAAAAGTTTACAAAATGGACCACAACAGAGAAAGGGTTGGCGCCACCTCTTGTCTCACTTTTATAATTCATTCAGTATAAATTCATCGTTTAATTCTCTTGTCTGATTCATTATGTAAAAAAAATTATATTCATCTACCACAACTAAAATGTCAAGTATTATTTTTTGTCACCATTTTGTATGATCACTTACTTAAATACTCACAATTGATTTATATTTTAGAAATAATCATGAAATAAAAAAAAATGGGCAATGCTGGGGACCCCTAGTGGGGGTGACCCCAGCACCTCCACCTCCACGTGGGGGGCTGGCAATGGAAGAAAAAAAAAATAAAAAATAAAAAAAATAAAAAAGAATTTGGACCAATCAAAAAGGATCCTAGCACCCCCGGGGTCTTATGCATTTTTCAAAAAAAATAGTGATATACAGCATTGCTTAGAAAAAGTAAATGCTAAAATTTTAAAAGCACCCCCCACTTGGAGGTCTTATGCATTTTCCAAAAAAAATAGTGATATACAACATTGCTTAGAAAAAGTAAATACTAAAATTTTAAAACTAAAAATGGTGCTCATTGGGAAAGTTCTTTTGGTTGAAGTTGGATAGAGGTTAATTATCTGAATCAATTTACAACTACAGGAAAAAATAATTTACGTTTGTTGCATGTCCTATCATGTTTGGTAATCAATTAGGCAAGCCTAACTTCTTCTGTTTTTTTTTCCCCTCAAAATTTTAATTTTTTGGGAGTGTAAATACCATCAAAAGTTTAATAAGACATATCTTCTCACTATTACTAGAAAATTAATTGTGTTTTCTGTGAGAAATTTCACAATGTTCTTTTATTTATGTTGATAAGGACTCCATAATACTGTACTGGTATTATAATTTCTCACAAAAGAGAAATTTTTTGAAAAGAGTTACAAAAATTTCTTTTTCTAAATTATAAAAAAGAGAAAAATTTGAAACTTAAAATATAAGGGTAAATTACCAATAGGTCCTATTAAACTTAAATTTTTTCAACCGCGATTGGGACCTCGAATCCGAGGTCCCCCGAATCCCCTTTTTTTTTTTTTTTTTTTTTTTTTACAGGGGAAGAAGCAGAAGACGAAGAAGGGGGAGGGGAGGGGAGGGGAGGGAGGGGGAGGGGGAGGAGGGAGGAGGGGACTGGAGGGGGCCTAAAAATGGAGGGGGAGGGGAGGAGAGGGGAGGAGGAGGAGGAGGAGGAGGAGGGGACGGCGGAGCTGCGACGACCGGGGCAGAGCTGCGACGGGGTAGCTGCGACGGGCCGGCGGACGGCCGGAGGCGAGCTGCTGCGACGACCTCCTCTTCCTCTTCCCTCTCTTCTCTTTCTCTCCCTCTCCCTCTTCTCCCTCTCCCTCTGCGTCAACAATGGCGGAAAAAAAGAAAAAAAGAAAAAAAAAAAATTCAAAATCACTGAAACGACGTCGTTTCAGTGATTCGGGGGATTCGGGGGAAAATTTTTCGAGGTGCAAAACATTTTTCTTTTTTTACATACGTCGTTAAAAATTGACAATTAGTGACTTTTTTTTGTCATGATTTTTATAAATTGTTGCTAAAATTTACAATTAGTGACTTTTTTATGATAAATTTTTTTCATAGGACCTATTAGACAATAAATTCACTTATTAAGACCTATACATAAGTACTCAAAATATAAAATTAAAATAATTATCAAAGCTCACCTGAATCTAAACAGGACATGACTAAGTACAACGTATCTGATTACTAATTTTTTATTTGAATGTAGTTGGATAATGTAGGTATATGTGACAGGCTTATCTCCTAATCTTAATCGGATTGGAGAGATATTGTTTTTTATTGAGCTCATTTTTAAATTCTATTTTAACGGTTTGAACGGTTTATAATTAAGGTTTGTAAAGTATATTATTTTTATAAAAAATTAAATTGGTTGGATAACAGAAATCATGTATTTTGATAAGTTTTATATGAAAAAAATAAACGGTGAGAAAATAAATGATTTATAAAAAGTTGATTTGAATACGTGACTGTCATTATCTAATCAATTTAGCTTGTGTTTGGCAAGTGGGTTTGCAGGCTTTTTTGACTATTTTAGCTACAAAAAATAAAATAGGCTATTTTAGCCATAACAAACAAAACATCACATCCAACCCATAATCATTACATTCTTCTCTCACAAAAAAACTCAAAAAAGTCAAAAAACCAAAAAGTCCTTCCCAAACCAAGCTTTTAAGCCCAGGTTAAAATAGCCAAAAAAGCCAAAAAGCTAAAAACCAACCCACTTCCAAACCAAGCCTTAATTTTTTATAAAAATAATATACTCAATAAATTTTAAAATATAAATAATTTAGATCAACAAAAAAAAAAAAAAAAAAAAAAAAACTAAAGTAAAGTAAATGTTTAGGATTATCTAAATAAGTATACTTTTTTATTTTTTATAAAAAGATATACAAAAAAGTAAAAAATTAATATAAACCCAAAAAAATAAAAAAATAAAAAATGTACTTATATAATACATCCAAACAAGTAATAAGTATTTTTGGCATTAAAAGAAATTTTTGGCTGGTATGTCGAAAAAGTCTATGTTGTCAAGGAGAGGAGGGGTACATAGCAGTCCAGACGAAGGCTCTGTTTGGTAGAGCTGTGAGAAAGTGCTTATAACTTATGCCTAAATAGCTTATAGCTTATAACTATGAACATAAGCTGATTTCTGACTTATAAATTAAGCATCTTCTGCCCTACTCAAAGAATAAGCTGATTTCTGACTTTCAAAAAGATATAAACTATAAGGTATAAGCTAAACCAAACACATCAAAATAGTTTAAATTAAGCTGAAAGCTGAAATAAGCAGCTTTTAAGCTGCACCAAACAGGCACGAAGACCGCCTAATAGCAGCCCACATAATTGTAATAATCGGACGGTCATAGAGAAGGCGGTGCATGGAAAATGATGGAACATTGGATGCACAACATCATTACTCAGGAGTCGATGAGGCGCACCGATAGCGTACGCTTTGTCTTTATCGTCATCATTGCTAAAAGATAAGACCTGAGTTCTTATTTCATGTGCGCCACATCTCTCAGCTACCTAACTTATAGACTATTTATTTTATTTTATTTTTTTAAGGAAAAGTTCTATTAAATTTGGAGCATGCACGATCCACATATTTGTTTAGAAATATATATATTTTTAAATGTTGTGAGAAATTTAATTATGTGTAACCTTTTCAATTTTCTTTTTTTACTAGGAAGGTGTTTGAATAATTTCAAGCAACTAGTGGCACAGGATTCTATAGGCATGCTTGGTGTTATTTCTTGTAAATTAAAAATTAATAATCAAAAAATATAAGTTAAAAAAAATATATCCTCTGCTTTTTAATAATTTATTTTTTAATGTATTTAAATTATTATTCTTGATAATTTGTAAGTAAAAATTGCACAAAACACTCTAATATAAATTTTTACAATAAAAAAAAATTCATAAACTAAATATATTTTGAATAATGCTATATGCACAAATTAGTGCAGTAACTAGTGTACCAATTGATGATGTGACATAATTTAAGAGATTTTTTTTTTATAATTTATATCATAAGTGGGGTCAATAATAATATCATAATTAATGTTGGTATACTAGTTAGTACACTAATTGATGCATGTAATACCACCGATATATTTTTGGTTAAAAGGTACTGAATTAAAATTAAATGAATCTATGTTCCCAAAAACATTTACTTCTATATTTCATATACTTGTCTCCACCACCAAATCGAATAAAAGGACAAAAATATTAAACTCTGGTTTGGCTATCATTTTGGGGTTAAAAAAGTACAAAATAACAAAATATGTTAAATAAGTTAATAAGATAAAATATCGCATTCAATCCATAATCATTACACTTTTTCTCTCACAAAAGTCAAAAAAGTCAAAAAATCCAAACCAAACGAGGCTAAAAAAGTCATGCTAAAAAAGTCCCAATACAAAAAAGGTTAATTGTATTAGTCAATGCCAAACAAAACTTAAAAAATATCATTCTGTAATAAGTTTTTTTTTTTTGTTCAACCATAATAAGTTGCATGTCAACATTATTTTTTGTTCAGCATAAAATGTCGTCACATGTCAACATTATTTGATCTATGCCGTGTTTTTAATTTGGTCCTAGTTTTTTTATAGGAACAATTACTAATTAGTATAAATTTTTAAAAATAATTTCATGTTAGTGTTAAAATTTATGTACATTAATAATTAAACTCTTAAGATTTTTTACAAATTTAAAATTATTTTTTACAACCATTATTGAATTGTAATTTCTCCTATATATATAGTTTAGTTCCAAAAAAAAAAAATCTCTTTTATGCTATTCCAAATTAAAAAATATCTTTCACAAGATCATTTTAATTTTCATTATTAAAATTTCAGAGCATAATATTTTAATCTCCACCTCAATGTCACCATCCCAAATTCCTTTATGGCGACACTTGTGATAATGAAAGCATCATTAATTGTAAATAGGGTGAGACTTGTCTTCAATTTGGTTTCATGTTGGATCATATTGCTGGATCTATGTGCGTTCATCATGGAGCTCACATCGATAATCTGAATCGTTCAATATATAGGGCTTGTCGAGTATTTCATCATTGCAAAAAAATAATATTGATCGGATATCCATTATTACTTGATCAGATCATATTTTTGTTAATAATTTTTTCAAAAATTATATTGAACGTTGACAGAAATATGATCTAATTAAGTGACTATTAACATCTGATCAATGTGATTTTTTACAAAAATGAAATAATCAATGAGTTCTACATGTTGACAATTCAAATTATCAATGCAGATTTTGTGATGAACCCACAAGATCCAACAGGATTATCCAGTCCGATTATCGACTAGACAAAGCCACACCCTTGTAAATATATGACTAATGAATATCCAAACAAGCTGCAGTGAAAAGCTGTGAGTGGAACAAGCGTTTGTATCTTGTCCTGGTACTGCACCCTTACATTCCTTCAAGAGCCACATCTAGATAAACTACGCCTAATTAAGTTGTTATTTGGGAAGTGAGTTTTTTTTTAGGTTTTTTTAGTTGTAAAATATTATTGAAGAAATTTTTTTTTGTGTTTCGGAAGATAATTGAGTTTTTTTGTGATTAGATGTGATGTTTGTGAGAGAAAAAATAAAATGATTATGGGATTTGATGTAATATTTTGTTTGGATTTATTTTTTTTATTTTGTAACTAATTTGTCTTTTAGTGAAAAAATCAAAAAAAATCCTTCTCAAACACCGTCTTATAGTCCGGACTAAGGGTGTTTACAGATTGTTTTTTATTTTTATTTTTTAATAAAAAAATTATGTTAAAAAAATAAAGAAAATAATGTGATAATTTATAGCCACTTTGTTATTTTTTTTTTTTTTTGACTTCTTATGAAGTCTCTAAATTTAGGGGTGGTTTGGGATGATCTAAATAAGTATACTTTTTGATTTTTTATAAAATATGAGTTGTGTATGAGTTTGGTTTGAAGTGATATAATAGAGAGGTGACGTAACTTAAATAAGATGATATGACTTAAATAGAATAATGACTTTTTAACTTTTTAATTTTTTTAGATTATAACAAATAAGACCTTAGCCTACGAGTCAATTTTAACATATAATCAACTTGATAGTTAAATTGAATAAGCTATATTATCCAGTGCAGAGAGAGGAAAGAGAATGCAATAATTGTACTGTGGGATGAAGAAAGAGCATCTAAAGGAGAACATGCGGAGAAGTTATTAATTGATTTTGGATACCGTCACGTGATATTTCAAAGACATTATAATTGATAGAGAGGGCGTGATTCATAAATGTTAACTGAATAAAAAATATAAAGAAATACAGTAAATTATAATTAGTATAAGATATGATATTGTAATATCCAAAGCCAACTAATAATTTTTCGAATGTGACAGCAAACTGGCACAAGTTTTTGAAAGAGAGCAAAAATATGTATATCCTAAAGTGGTTCAACCTTCACTACGAATATCCAATGGATGTTTGGTCTTATCTCCTACTTGTTCAATTACTATAATGTTTCCCCTTGGTATTATTTATTTTGAATATTGTTAAAATTGACACAAATTTTTTTATTATCATTGTTTTGTATAGTTTGTAATTTAAATACGCATGATTAGTTCCTTATTTCGAAATAATCATCAAATAAAAAATAAAAGAGTGTAGAGTATATTTTTGTTATTTACGCTAATGATATAAAATAGTGAAAACAGATAACTAGTGATATATATATAGCAGTACTTATTTAATTTATTAGTAATGGGTGCAGACACTACATCTATTTATATTTATATTTAAATTTTTAAAAATTAATTAGCAGTTATTTGACATATTTATTCATTTAATTAGCAATTTTATGAACATCTTTAAAATTCAAAATTACGTGACAAAACTTCTCAAAGCTATTCAACATCTCCATTGATTTTGCCATGTTATAATTTCAAACCAAGCGATAATGGTTTAAATACCCTTCCATTTTTTGCCCCCACATTGTCAAATAAAAATGTTATTTGGTGAGTTCCATCATGAACGAGGTCGAAAAGAAACCCTTCTTTTAAAAAAAAAAAAAAAAAAATTCAGATTTGACCCTAAAGATGTGTCTGTTTGATGTAATTTCCTTCAAACCAAGCACTAGTTTAGGAAGAAGGATTGAGTTGGATTTAGGTTATTTTAGTCATAAAAAGATAAAATAATTTTTTTAGTGTAATAAGACAAAACATCACATCTAACTCATGATAGCCAAAAAGTTAAAAAGTCAACCTACTTCCCAAACGAACTCTAACTTATTTGCTTCTCAATAATCATTTTTTAAAGGTAAATTACACTAGTGATTCTTACATTTTCTTCATTATGTCATTTCAGTTCTTACACTTTTAATTGACTCAAATTTGACCATTAATTTTAAATTTTGTATTAATTTGGTTTAATTGATAATGCTAATAGTATTTTTGATGAAAAATTAACACTAAATTGATTGAGATTAACTCACTCAGTTAAGTAAATTTATAATTTTGTTTTTTAAAATATGACACATGCTACTTATGTGCTTATTTATTTTTATTTTTTTTTATAAAAAATGTTAAGATTTGTAATCAATTGGACCAAATTGATAAATTTATAATCAAAATCGAGCCAGTTAAAATTATAAGGACTAAAACTGACACAAGTACTAAAATATAAAGACTATCGTTGTAATTTATCTATTTTTAACTTATATAAATTATGAAAAATGTTATGAACCCACCCTTATAAACCCATAATCTACCTTGAATGGATTTGTGTGGTGGAAATTAAATTGATAAAGTGTGAGATCCATAAATAAAATGAATTTGAACTATTGATTTCTTTTTCTGAATAAATTTTGGGTTGGTAAGGGTGGGTTTGCAGTGTTGTTGATAAACTATTGTTGCCTTATAAGCTATAATTACAAATTAAGTCTTCGTTTGGGAAGAGCTAAAATAGTATGACTTTTTTAGCCTCGTTTGATTTTTGTTTTTTTATTTTTGTGAAAGAAAAAATGTAATGATTATAGTTTGGATGTGACATTTTATCTTATTGATTTATATAGTCAATTTTATCTTTTGTGCTTCTTTAGCTAAAAAACCAAAACCAAACAAATATTTTGGACTGAAGGGCACTGCTTGAGCCAGTGGAGCCTACCACGAGTCCCCTTTAAATGATCTAAACCGTTCATTTTATCATACACTTCATATATTTCATCAACACAAAAAATTGGATCGATCAGATAATTATAACTTGTTCAATTTATTATATTTTTAACTAAAAAATTTATAATTTATTTTAAAAAATAAATTTTTTTTGTTTGTGTTAAAAAATATAATAAATTGAATAAATTATAATTATTGAATCTATTGAATTAATCTAATTTTTTGTGTAAGTAAAATACATGAAATACCTAATAAAATAAGCATTCGAATTATTATAAAAATTTTATAAAATAAACCATTCATAATGCGTCCCGTTAGTCCAAAGAGAGTCTGCCAATCCAATCCTTCGCCAAATATTTTTATAAAATTTTAGGATAAATTACAAATACACATTTTGAAATTTACTTAAAATACAAATTGTTCCTATAATTTGGAAAATTACAAATATTTTCCGGTCAAAATTTTTTATTTAAAAATTTCTAACTGTTCACCCATATAATAATAAAATTATCTGAATGATTAATTAAAATAAAATTTTAACATTATTAAAAACTATTAATTAACTTGATAATTTATTAATAAAATGACCTATTTGTTATAAAATTAAAAACCTTTGGGGCATAACGTAATTTCTAATTTGTAATTTAACTAAATTTCAGTGAGTGTGTTTGTAATTTATCTAAATTTTAAAATAAAATAAAATAAAAAATTAGGCGTTGGCTTCTGTCCAGTCCTTAATCGGACTGGACAGTGCTGTTGGGCCCGTGGGGCCCACCACGGGTCCTGTTTTGATAATCTGAACCGTTCAATGTGTAGAAATCGTCAAGTACTAAAAGCCTGTAAAAAATCACTTTAATCGGATATCGGTAGCTATGTAATCAAATCAGATTTTTGTCAACCGTTAATTTATTCACCGTCTATTTTTTTTATACAAAACTGATTTGATCACATAGCTACCGATATCCGATTAACGTGATTTTTTATAAGTTTATAGTACTCGACGAGTTCTACACATTGATCGGTTCAAATTATCAAAACAGGACCCGTGGTGAACCTCCATAAACCCAACAATACGGTTCAATCCGATTAAGGACTGGACAGAAGCCAAGCCCAAAAATTATATGTATAACGGGCTCCAAAGAAGGGCATTAGAGCAAAGTGTTCCTGGGCGCGTCGTATTCACCTCTCTCCCTCTCTCGGCTATAAAAGTCTGAAAGATCCGTCACACTTTTCATAACATATATTTGCAAAGAGTCCAAAGTGACAGATCAAGAGAGAGAGAGAGATGAAGCCATTGAAACTTTCAGACTGTGAAAAAGAGAAGGGTTGTGTTAAATGGGTTGAGAAGTACTTCAAGGACTGTCTCTGCAACCTCAACGACCAACTCTCATTCGGTCTTGGTTTAGCAAGTCTGGTTTGTTGGGGTGTTGCTGAAATCCCTCAAATCATCACCAACTACCACAACAAGTCTGGCCATGGTCTCTCTCTCTCTTTTCTCTGCACTTGGATTGTTGGGTATTTCTCTCTTTTTTCTTTTTCTTTTTTAATTTTTTAATTTTTAATTTTTAATTTTTTTAAATTTTTTTTTTTTTTTGTGTGGTAGCAATGCATAAATATACATTATTGTTTCATAATTTGATCATTAAAACTAACTTGAAAAACTTGATGGTGGGTGCAGTGACATCTTCAACCTTGTGGGTTGCTTTCTCGAGCCTGCCACGGTATATCAATAGTGACTTACCAAAAAATAATGGGCAATTATTTATCCGTGATTCTTACAACAATGCTACGTGATCTGAAATTTATTGACTCGAATGGTTCGAATGTCTCAAAATAAAAACGACGTCGTTTTGAGACATTTAAGCTATTCGGATAATACAAAATTCAGACCACCAAACATTTTTCTAATTCTTAAATTTTGTGTGCCTGTGTGTGTGAATTTAAGTCTTTATAGTTTCGATTTCATGATTTATTTTTTATTTTTTATTTTTATGTTGGGTTAATTAGCCTCTTAATATTATTTTGAAACAAAAGAGTAGGGCGCATTACAGTAATCGTTTTTATAATTTGGACTCGTGTTACTTTGGTACTTAACTTTTTAATTGTAACACATTTAATCTTATATTTTGAATCTTATTCTAAATAAGGACAATTGAAGATACTAGTACTCAATTTCAAGGACAAAAGTTGTCAATTTGATAAAATATAAATTAATTTGATAAAAATAAATGTCATAAAAATATTTTTGAATTTTTAAAAATTATTTTTACCAAGCAAAGATAAAATTATGTAAAATTGATAAATTTATTACACATTTATTTATTTATTTATTTACCAAATTAATTTTTATTATGTGTTTGGATATTAATCATATAATGGGTAGTTGTTAGGCTTTTAATGTGTAATTGATATATTTAATATAAGAAATATTTTTAGTTTTTGATTTTTTAATTGGACGATTTGGTCAAAACCCCCTCATAACAAAACTTTAATGCATTAAGGACAAATACAAAAAAAATTTCTTGAAAAGTCCAACACATATCATTATTATCAAAGTATTAAACTTTAAAATGATATAACTTTTGATGTATATATCAGTTTTTAATAAAATTAGTATTTTTAAAATTCTCTCATCCAAATCTATCAAATAAGATCCATGTTAACAATAAAATTCTTTAAAAAAAAAATTATTATCGTCAAAATTAATATAAATAGTAATAGTAACATGTTATTCTGTTTGACAGTTACTCTGTTTGACAGTAATATATTACTTTGGCAATATTGTTCAAGAAAAAAAAAGAATATATTTTCTTTTTTCCTTACTCAATTATGTGTTTTCTCCTTAGGAGGTTTATGAAACAAAATAAATTGGGTTGTGTTTTTCACCAAACAATGGTCCAATGGAGGAGTTTTGACTAAGTGATGTTTTGAAAAATTGGTAAAAAATTGACTTTTTGACTTTTTTGTAGTAAAAACGTTAGCTTTTTGTGACTTTTTGTGTAAAAAAGCTAAATTACCTTTTTTAGCTTCTTCCCAAATTGCCCCTAAATTTCCCTTATTAATTTAATGGAATGTTTTAATAATGATATCAAAGTTGTTGCTATATTTGACATTTGAAAAAATAAAAACTAATTTAATGAAAATAAAAACAACCACTCATCACATAATTATCATCGAAACACATAATAAAAATTAATTTGGTAAATAAATAAATAAATAAATGTGTAAAAGATTTATTAAGTTTACATAATTTTATCTTTGATGGGTAGAAATAATTTTTAAAAACTCAAAAATATTTTTTTGACATTTATTTTTGTCAAATTAGTTTATATTATCAAATTTACAATTTTGCCACTGAAAATTGAGCAATGATATCTTCAATTGTCCTTATTTGGAACAAGATTCAAAATTCAAGGTTAAATGTGTTACAATTGAAAAGTCAGCGACCAAAATGACACGAATCACAAACTATAGGGATTGTTGGTGTAATTCGTCCAAAAAAATAAATAGACTTTTAACCCTTGATTTGAGATTAAATTTTAAAAGATCATTATTAATTGAACTGAATTGATACTTTAAAAAATAGAAGATAAAAATTTACATTAGTAGTCCCTGTATTTTGTCTCTTATGTCAATTTTGTCTCTTGTGTCAATTTTGTTTGTATAATTTCAATTAGTTTGATTTTGATATTTAATTTTAGGTTTGTGTCGATTTGGTAATGATGATATTGATTAAATTTTTGAAGAAAAATGATTACTGAGTTGCTTAGAGTTAACTCAGTGAGTTGAACAATATATATATATATATATATATATTTATAAAAGTATAACACATGTTCATGTGCGTATTTTCGATAAAGAAAACACTAACAATTGTAAATTGAGACAGAATTATAAATTTATGATCAAAATTGAGCTAATTGAAATTGCAAGAATCAAAATAACATAAGAATCAAAATATAAGGACTACAAATGTAATTTATCCAAAAAAATTAAGTTAAATTGCTAAATTAAAACTATAATAACTAAATTAACACAAGAGACAAATTACAAAAAGTTAGGATAATTTGCCCAAAAATAATTGAAATAAGGCTCCATTTGTTTATATATACTACATGCAAGATTATTCCTTGTAAAATAATTGTGCTTCCTTTTTTGGGTGCAATTCCTGTGTTGTGTGTGCTGGTCACTGCTCATCATAAGTCAGAAGGTTCAAATGCCCATTTTGGATTGTTTATAAGCTAATTTTTCATTTTATTTATTAATTGATATTGTACACATTATCTTTTAAAAGTATAACATAAAAATCATGAATTTTATAAGTTAGGATGAATAACTATTAATTTGAATCATCACCTAAATTTGTCCCAAAATTATTGAATAATTTTCCACTGGGAGTGGTAGAAAGCATATGAGATCAGGAGGGTATGAGGATGTTGGATTATAATTTTTTACAATAATTTTTTATGTAATAATTTTGTAAATTAAAAATATTTTGAGCTTTAATTTTTTCTTAAATTATTATTACAGAATTATTGTATTAAAAATTATTGGAGAAATTCTAATATGAAAATAATTTGAAAATGTTGGTAGTGGTGGAACGACATTTCTGTTTTTGCATAAGTAATTATAATAATTCTGATATTTAAAACATGTACGTTCATGTCATTTTCGAAAATATGTGTTGGATTGGAGGATGTAGATATACATCAAAGATAACACTAATAGAAGGAAAATGTTTTGGACCCCTTTTGAGAATGACTCCCGTATCCCTAAAGTGATTTTGATCCTCTATGTATGTGTAGGGTCCATTTATGTATGATTCAAATTTATGGGGTGTTGTAGGGGTGGGAGTCTCAATCATTGCTTTTAATAGAATAGTCTCAGTAATTTTATTCAAAAATATTGATTCTCATTTATTTTACATTTGGGTCCATACTACTTTTTTTTCTTTCCTTTTTTCTTTTCTTTTTTTTTTGTTTTTTTGTTTTTTTGAACAGAGGAAGCATTACAAAACCAAAACTTCCAAAGAAAACCTAACAAAACAGACAGATGGTTGGGGTCCATACTACCTCAATCAATCTCCATCATGTACATAATTTCTTGAAAAATATAATTAAATTTTTTTAGAGAGTAGCATTGGTAAAAAGATAAGGAAAATGTTATAGTCTTAAATTTTCTATTGAATAAATGATTAAATGTCGTTGGAGTCCATAAAATTACGGACCCCACACTCATATAAGACATTTAATTATTTATTTGATAAAAAATTTAATATTCCTAATTTTATTCAAAAATAATAACCAGACAATTCAGACTAGGCCAATCTTTACAAGGGTTAGCTTCTCTCTAGGGGCAGATAGGACCCATCCAGTTTGATTCCATGTGGGCTTTAATATCACACTCAATTTAATGGTTTATTTTTAAAAATTATATCTTACTTATTAAATGAAAAAAAATTAAATTGATTAAATAAGAATAATTACACACTGAAAGTTTGATTATTAAGTGCACTTCGGTGGAAATAAATACAATAAAATAAAAACGTTTCGATTATCAGATCAATTTAATTTTTTTCATAAATGATACATATGAAGAATTCAATAAAAAGAATGGTTGAGATTATAAAAATAGGACCCCTAACTCTCAAATTCTCTTAGGTTCAAATTTAAACTTGATAGAAGCTTAACCTTTCATGAAAATATCGATTTTAAGTCATATGAAAGTTGAAGCTGTACATATTATCTTCCTGATATAATTTTTGCCAAATATAAATTTAGGCCCTGTTTGGGGAGTGGCTAAATTAGCCAATTAGCCAAAAAGTTACCTTTTTAGTCAAAAAGTCAACAACCCATACCAAAAAGTCAAAGATTCTCTTTTCTCTCTACTTTTGCACAGCTTTTCGTAATTAGCCAAAAAGTCATCCCAAACATACAAGTTTTTTTTACCTACCTTTTTAGCCAATTAGCCAAAAAGTTACTAAATTAGCTTGTTCCCAAACGAGGCCTTAGGACGTATAATTGATCACACAAATTATACAAATGAAACATGATTTTAATGGCGATTATTTTTTTGTGATTAATTATGTGGTCAGCTTTGTGCCGTTAGACTTATTATTTTGTCAATTAATTGGAAATCTTTATTGTTTGATGCAGTTGCCGACCCAGTTCTACACTGCATTGGTAAAACCTTCTCTTTTCTTCATCATTGGGCAATTAGCCCCCCTCACATTACTCATTTGGTATTTTTAATAAGATTTAATTTGGTTATTTACCATGTTATATGCAGCTATACACAACAATCACAGTAATATTGGTGTTGCAATGCATATATTATGATCACTTTCTCCAATGGTGGAAACATCGGAACATTCAAGTCAATCTGGTCATACAACATCATTCTCTTTTTGTCTCACTGCTATATTCAATATTTTAATATGAAAACGATGTTTTGATACTTCTTTTTTTTTTGATAGGTAAAAGATGAGTCGAAACCTTTAAAATCCGATTATGTCGACCCAAGTAGAGCTTCAACAAATACCCCTAGTGTTGAAGTACCTAAATGGAGAGAATTCTATTATACGTAAGATGGAACTCGATATGTAAAATTCATCTAATACTTTTTATCTTGTATTATGTATTCAATTTTCCATTTTTTTTTTTCTTGGTACAGGTCAGCAAGATCATTGGCTAGGAGCAATACGCCACCATTCCAATCTTATATTAGGGCTAAAAGTGGTCCTTCTGCTTTGGAGGTTTACAGTGATTCATCATCCGAAGATGACACAACTCCAGCTCCCTCCAACAAGTCCCAGCCTCAGCGAATTCCACGTTCGGTACGTCCATAAATTCAAATGAAAAAAAAAAAAAATGTCCCCTGTTTTCACAAAAATTATAAAATTTCACTACTTTCTGTGTTTGAAAAGTTGTGAAATTTCAAAATTTTTGTACCATGTTTAGAAATAGATGGCATTCTTGTAGTGTTCATTACAGACTACAGTCAACATGATATGATTATACTTTTAACATAATATCTAATCACAATTGCCTAAATTGTATGCTTTAGCTGAAATTGATGAATAGACTATTATATGTCACATGTTATAATAATGTTTATTTGTTAGTTGGGTTATGGAACCTTCCTGGCTGCCTCAGCCAAATTGCCCATCCAAAGCCGGGCTTTAACAGAAGAAGCATACATGAAACGATCTGGGATGACATTATTGCAGGTACTTGTGCCATCATATTTTGAGATTCTGAAATCATGATATCAAAAAATTGTGAATGTTTTGAGACAAGAAAACAGTAAAATTTGAGAACATATACTTTGACAGAACTGAATCGCCTTTTTTTATTTTTATTTTTTATAAATATGTTCACGACGAACAGGAGCATGGATTAATGCAAGACTTGGCATGGGGACAATGGTTGGGATGGTTGATGGCAGCCATATACATGGGCGGTCGAGTCCCACAAATTTGGTTGAATGTGAGTTCACAATTCATTTTTGGAGAACCCTTTTATCTATTGTCAATGTCTGTGCATAGATTTGATTTGATTTGATTTGATTTATTCTAATTGATTTGCATTGAACTGAATGACCAGATCAAAAGAGGGAGTGTGGAGGTACTATACATATCTATTTTTTCACTCTTTTATATTAAGATTGTAAGTATATACATTACCCAATCTTTGCTTGAGAAGTCTTGAATTAACCATTAATTTCTTCCTTATAGGGCTTGAACCCTTTCATGTTCATCCTTGCCCTCATTGCCAATGTCACTTACACTGGAAGGTCCTTTCTCTCTTTCTAGAGAAGAGCAAATAAGACTTTATCACCTATCTTTCTCTCTCATAATGAACTGAATAAATGCAGTATTCTAGTGAGAAGCACTGAATGGGAGAAGATAAAACCTAACTTGCCTTGGTTGCTGGATGCAGTAGTCTGTGTGCTGCTTGATCTCTTTGTATCCTTTCCTCATATTAAGTCATCATTTACAATTAGGATATGTTTGGATCAAAGATTTAAGGGAATTTATAAATTCTTCCTCTAATTATTGATAGAAACATAGCTTAAAGTTTTTCCTTTTTTTTTTTTTTCTTTGGAAGTTTAGGAAATCATCTTTTTTTTCAGATAACAATTTGACCTTAACAATGAATGAAATAGATCATCCTTCAGTACGTTTACTACAGGTATTTGAAGCAAAAGAGGAAGATCGACTCCATTGAAGCATATTATGTAGACCCTGTGGATGTCAAATCTATTGTATCATCATAAGTATCCATCTTTATCCATCTCTATCCATCTCATTGTGTATTTAAATATGAGTTTGATTATTTGTACTGCTCTTGATGAGGTGATTTCAACGACTATTGAGTGATTGTATATGCACTGTCATTTTTGTTTTTTGTATTTTTGTATTTTGTGATTTGACTTTTATATACTTGAGGCTTATAATATAAAGAACTTTTTTGGGAAGATAGTAAAAAGTGACTTTTTGACTTTTAACCAAGTTTTTGGTTTTTTTAGACAAATGATTTGGGAAGTTGGTAAAAAGTAGCTTTTGACTTTTTTGATTAATATTTGTTTATGATGTCAAATCATAATCAAATGACCAAACTATCCCTATTTAGTTTAAAATATTACAACTTCACCCATGTAGCATATTGACTCATGAGGGGTAAAATTGTAATTTCTCCCTTGGCTAAAAACCACCTTCCCAAATGAAAAAAAATTCAAAAAAGTCAACTTTTAGTTTTTGCTACAAACCAAAAAAAGTGGCTAAAAGCCAACTTCCCAAAACAAGCCAAAGTGTACAAGAGTGATAGAAAAATACATAAAAAAGAGGAACTAAAATATTTTTTAAATATCTCGCTTGAGTTTCATGTGTCATTTTTTCCCAAAAAATAAAATAAAATAAAGGAACTACATTAAAATATAAATAAAAACTTAGGGTTAAAAATGATAAAATTGAAACTTTAAAGTTACTAAAATGAAATTTCATTAAAATTATAACATGCGAAAGGGAGAGAAGTGGTCCAATACAGGTGGCCCAATACTTGGTGATGGGCCCTAAGCGAATTGTTGTTCTCTTCAGTTGTTAGTGGGCCAATAAAGGTAAGAAGTAAATGGACCTTGGTGATGGCCCAATACGAACAACAATTCCGCAAACAGAATTCAAACACGGGTTTCATGGCCCAACATATTTTTCGTTAAACGAAGGCCCAAGACTCGTAGCCCAAACAATTGGCCACATATTTGACTGATTTATATTTTTTTTGTATTACAGATTTTGCTTTGAGTTTGGTATTGGAGATGCTTATTTTGATATGTATATGAATTTTGTAATTGGATGTTTGAGACAGTTATCATTTTGAATGATATATGAATGAACAGATCCTATTGCTTCCAAGAAACATTTTTATTTTTAAAAAAATTATTTAAGAAAAATGCTTTTGTTGATGAAATATGTTGATGACTAAAAGCTTTGGCGACCAAATATATAAGTTGGTTGCCAATGTATTTTTTAAAACAAATATTTTCTTTTCATAAAATACTTTTGGCAACGAAACAAGTGAGCTGCCACAGGATTGCTTACTTTCCACAATTACGTGACTTTGCTAAAATTTATTTTTTTAAATTATATTTAAAAAAAAATAGAAAATATTTTGGTGTGACAAATCTTTTTTGAGGTTGCTTTATTGCACATAAACTATTACTTCACCGCTAATAACTTGTAACGAACTTTGTTTCAACACGAATAACCTATGACAATTAAATACTCTCCACCAAAAAAATTACAGCCATTAACAATCCAATTTATCTAAAATATAATTAGTCAAACAACCAATTAACGATCCAATTTTCCATCAAGTTTAACAAACTAATTAAGCCAATTTCACATCACCAGCAGAGATAGCTCTTTTTTATTTTCGATAATTACTTAAGCATTTAAAGTAATTTTTTTTTTCTAATTACTTATTATTATTATTAATAATGCCTTGTAGGTTGTAGTAAATATAATCTGGACTGATGGAAGATTAATAAAATATTATTTGTGGGATTTTGTCTGATATTTTGTAGGTTCATCTCCAAAGTAAACTCTTCTTAAAAACTCTAGGGTGCATATATTGTATAGTTGACATTCGATGAGAATCATTTAGGGCTTTTGCTTCATTCCAACTTGCATCATCACCCTTTGATGTCATTAATGTTTGGCAAATTCACAACATTCTCTATGAAAAACCTTATATTTTTTTGGTTTGTTAAAGGCCTCAGATAGACCTAATCACTACATTATTTTTGCCTTAAACCCCACCAACTTCCATTGACCCAACCAAACTGAGATTAACCCCCCCCAAAAAAAAAGTCAACAAACCTTTTTTAATTCGCAAAAAAAAACATATTTTTTCATCAGATGTCACACACATTCATGACGTCTGAAGATTGGTTGAGATACAAATATTGATATACATATATGATCTCTAGCCATTAACATTGAACCCTTCTATTTATTGATTGGACTTTTTATATGCCAAGAACGTCATGGCAGAAGGAAAAGGTCTAAGCAACAAGTTGCATAAAAATTTTGTGGAAGCAACCAAATATAGGCCTATTTGTTGGGGCTAATTGAGCTTCTTATAATTTGTTCTTCTTTTTTTTAAAAAAAAAAAATTTGTGTCAGAACGTTTAATATAGTTTTTACTTATAATTTGATCAGGTGGATTAGCTTAAAGAAATTGTAAAAAATATATTATCTGGTAATTGATTAAATTGATTTAAAAATAATCATTTAAGATTCAACCCTCTCTCAAATCAATAAAAATGAATTTAAAAGTTGTATTTTATAAAAAAAATTTAACATTTTTCATTCGCAATGCACAATAAACGGTAAAATTAAGAGTGCAATAATTAAATAAAAAATGGAGTGCCAATAACGCTCTTATTTTTTTAAAAAATAATTTTATCTCATTCCCTTAATCGCGAATCAATTTTGGCCAAAACGTATATATATTCTATATTCGAATATTGCTTTAAGAAAACAACTTGCCTAAGAAAGGTGTGTTTCATCTATCAAAGGACAGCTTTGAAGGCTCACGCCATTCAATCACTGTCATTCACCAGCAATTTTTTTATTTATTAAATTTTTATTTTTTTAGATGTCGTTCATTTTTTATTTTTTTTATTCATAAAATAGATATGCGAATAAGCTACTCTAACATATCCATTAGGGAGTAATTTTTTTTATTTTTTTAGATGTTAATTTTTATTTTATTTTTTGATTCATAAATTGAATATGCAAATAAGCTACTCTAACATATCCACCTTACGTGGGGGCCGAAACTTAAGCCCTGCGTGTTTCAAGCGGTAAAGAGTATGTTTAACTCCATTAAGAGACTATGAAAACTTGAATCCAAGTCTTGAACAAGGAATTCGAATGCCTTATTCACTTAACCGATCCCTGGTAGTAGATGTTTATGATTTCATATCATTATCAAAGGATAATAACACTGTAAACGTGACAATTAAAAAAATAATAACAGCCTGCAATGTCAAAACCATGTTCCAATACAAATGCGTTTACATATTAGGGGTGGATTGTGTGTTTGGTCCATATGCTAATCAATGATTTTACATTGTATCTTTTTTATATTTCATTCTCATTCTTAAATCCAACCATACATTGGAAACATGATTTGACCTTTAACAACCTCCAATTATAAATGGATTTGGCCACTCGTTTATAAGTTTATGTACTAGATTGTGTACTTTAATATTAAGGGTTGAGTATATATTTTCTTAGAACACTCGTTAATCAAATCTATTTTAAATTATAAAAAATGATTCTCCTCTTGTGCACTAAAGGGTGTTATTTGGATCGGTGTACTTATTACGTGTCTAATTACGTTGATTTAAACAATTTACTTTGTTTAAATATTGGTAGCTCATTCAAAAAAATTAATATAATAATTATTTTCATATAATTTTATTATCTTTTTGTTAAAAACAAATACTCTATCTTTCAAAATTATAAGATAGTAAATTATATATGTGATTATAAATATCAAATTAATCTATTATTTTTATAAATAATATACACAATGCCTTACTGAAAAAAAATTTAAATCATCAAAATAAGATTTCTGATGGGCCAGCAGGGCCAACAATACACACCATTTTCTATGTGTGCACTAAGAAAAGACAATTATCTTCCATTTATTTTTAATTTTTTTTCAAATTAAATTAAATTAACAGCGGCAATTAAAACCGACAGTTATTTAATAGCACTCACATGAGGATCATTTGAGCAAATCGGGTCAATGGGATCTCTGATATCACTCTTATAATATATATTTAGAGGTTAAACAAATATATTATATTTTAGAAACAGAGAAAGCAAATTAAAAATTATTATTACTGTGTTTGGTTGTTTTTGTTTAGACGCCATAAGGAAAAAGAAGGATTCTCGTTGACCAAACACAAGTTAAAAAGGAATTTTTCATGAAAGGAGATCGCCACCGGCTCTGGGTTAAGATCACTGAGACGTTTGCCTAGCGTTCCAAATTTTGACTTAAAATAAGGCTTAAAATTTATTAATTTTATATTATATTAAAAGTTTAAAATTTAATTTAATTTATTTATTTATTTATTGTTTGAGGACCATTCTAAAAGGCTCCTAAAAAAATCTGTTGGGCCAAATTTTTTTTTAAAATGTCATCATTGTAAGGCCTAATTAAAAATTTATATAATTAGTCCAAACAAATATTTATGATATAATGAGTCCAAATAAAGTCTAATGTCAATATTTTAATAGAGTAAATAACTTTATTTTAATTTTTTTCTCCTCTCTTTATCATATTTTAATTGAATAATTTTATCCTAATTTATTTTCCTTAATTTTGTTTGCCCTAATGTTTTTGCCCTCTCTTTATCATAATTTAATTGAATAATTTTGCCTTAGTTTTTTCTCCAAATTTTCTCCCAATAATTTGTGTTTTGTTATCAAATAATTAATGAATTGTGACTTGTATGGATTACGATTGTGCTATCAGATATCATATTACAAAAATATAATCATTTCGTTATCAAATATCAACGAATTATGTTGTTTGTATTGATTATTGCTAAATTATAAAACAAGACCCCATTTTATCTTTTTTTAGTCTTTGTAATGATTTTTTCGTATCTTTATGTATGATAATAAATTTTAGGGCAAATTACACAAATAGTCCCTATAGTTTGGGGCTTGTGTCACTTTGGTCCCTAACTTTTCAATTGTGACATATTTGACCCTGAATTTTGAGTCTTGTTCCAAATAAGGACAATTAAATATATAATTAGATTTTTCAAGGGTAAAATTGTCAATTTGATAAAATATAAACTAATTTGATAAAAATAAATGTCAAACAAATATTTTTGAATTTTTAAAAATTATTTCTACCTACTAAAAATAAAATTATGTAAAATTGATAAACTTTTTAAATATTTATTTATTTTTTTTACCAAATTAATTTTTATTATGTGTTTGGATGGTAATCATGTAAAATTAATTTTAAAAAATTAATCATGTAATTTTTATTAATTTTACATAATTTTATCATTGGTGGATAAAAATAATTTTAAAAAAATTAAAAATATTTTTTTGACATTTATTTTTGTCAAATTAGTTTGTATTTTATCAAATTGACGATTTTACCCTTGAAAAATCTAATAATATTTTCAATTGTCCTTATTTGAAACAATATTCAAAATTCAGGATCAAATGTGTCACAATTGGAAAGTCAGGGACCAAAGTGACACAAGTCCCAAACTATAGGGACTATTAGTGTAATTAACCCTAAATTTTAATGATTATATGTGTAAGGAAACTTTTTATAGCTACTAAATAATAAAATAATTATTGATAACTTATTATTTTATCCGTATATTTTTTAATATATATATATATATATATATAAAGGCCCCACTTTCAAAGTTCCGTCTAAAGCCCCATAAATCTCAGGGCCGGCCCTGAAGGAGATGGATCAACCACACATCAAATGAAGCAAACTTTTAAATGTGGGGACTCAAAAACTTTATAACTACCAAAAAAAAAAAAAAAATTGGTCCATTTTTATCATAAAAGCTTGAATAAAGGACTATTAAAAAGAAAGGGTGTCACGGTATGAGAGGTTAGAGTGAACAAATCACTACTAACTTCTGAAAGGTTCATACTATCTGTAACTGAAAAAAAGTGTTAATTTATAGTTCCCATGTATCTTAATGCTAAGTTCTATATAGGAGTAGTGTAGCTTTCAATGTGCCATTGCACCACCCAACAAAATAAAAAGATTAAAATTAAAAAAAAAAAAATGTTTGGAAGCAAATATAAATAAATAAAAGAGGGGTTGTAAAGCAGAGAGTTGAACTACGCTGTAGATAATTTAAATTTAATTTAAAAATTTAATGAGTTTGGAAATGTGTCATAATCGAGTTATTTATCTTTAGAAATGATCTTGATTAAATTTTAACTGAGCTAACCTCGAGTAATTTTATTTTATTTTACATAGTACATATAAATTTATTGAGCAAAATATATAGTATATATTTGTTTAAGTTTGAATTGAATACTAAGCTTTTTTTTTTATAACATTTATGTTTCCTATTTTTATTGTCATTATTTTTTAGGTGGGGAATTGGAAACTAGAATTTGTTTGGTAAATTGTTTTTATTTTTAGAAAAGTAAAATTATTTTTAAATTTTTTTGTTACCAAAAAAAAAAAACAGTGTTTTCACTGTAGTTCTCAGAGATTACTTGAACAAAATTCTAATCACAAAAGAAAAAATAAGAGAGAGAGAGAGAGAGAGAGAGAGAGAGAGAGAGATTAAGCCAAACATATATAACTTTTCCTTGATGCCAGAAAAAAAAAAAGGTCAAAATCTCTCTCGTTATGCTATGTTTAAATTTGGAATTTGTTAAGAAAACAAATTGAAAAAGAATCCTTTCCTCTCAAAATTAATCCTATCAAATTTTAGCGTGGATAATTAAGTCATATTTTTATAATTCATTATAAAAAATTTTAATTCTGTATAAGTATATGTTATTCCAAATTTATCTTTTTCATTTAAAAAAATAATTTTATAAACCGTTTATATTTATTTAAGCTACATACATATTGTAATTCTAATTTCGTTATTATTATTTTTTATTTTAATTTATCTAAATTACATACGCATCAAGATCTCAATTGGTGTAGTGAAATTTTTACTCTCCTCATGCCACGTTTCAATATTATTATTATTTTTTTAAAAAAAGTTTCACAAAGAGATGGGTAAGGCTTGAACCCATAACCATTAATTTACAGTAGGAGGACTCATATTACGTAAGCTAAGTATATATGGCCCCGTTTGGTGTAGCTGTTAAAACAGCTTATAGATTATAACTTAACAGATTATAGATTATGACTTTAATCAGAAGTTGTTAATCTGTTTGGTGTAGCTGTTGGATTATAGATTTAAGTTGCTGAGTAGTGTTTGTTAAATAAGCTGTGAAATAGCTTTTTCAATTAATTTTTATTTTTTGTTTGTCTACATTTCTCATAAAAAATAATAATAATAATCTATAGTCCATTTGAGTCTTTTTCTATTTTTAAAAAAATAAAAAATAAAAAAATTTAAGAGTATAACCATAAATTAACATGTCCACAGCAGAAGCTGATAATCAGAAGCAAGGGGTGAGCAGCTTCTCAGAATCAGCTTTTTTGAGTTAAAATAAGTTGTTAGAATCAGAAGCTGTTTGAAATAAGTTTAACCAAACAGTCCAAAATAACTTTTTCAAAACTAAAAGCCATAAGTTGGCTCTGAAAAGCTGGTGTTTTGAGAAGTTGGTAAAAAATTAATTTTTTGGTTTTTTGACTTTTTTAGTAATTTTTTTTTGGCAAAAAACAAGATTATTTTGGATAAAAAAACTAACTTTTTTGACAACTTCCCAAAAGATCCCATTATAATATTAGTATTATTATTATTATTTTATTCTCACTCATTTGAATTACACACATATCACATGCCACACATTAATATATATATATATATATATACATGGATATATGAGTAATTTTTTAGATAAGAGGAGTTGCAGACCGCGTGAGAGGATAAGTATTATTTTTTTATTTTTTTTTTCATTTTTGTATGCCGCGTGAAAAGGATGTGCAAATGAATGTCTTCCTTTGGTAAAATTTTCATGCTCTCTTTTCTATTTTTTTTTTTGAAAGGCCTTGCTTGGAGGGAGATTAATACAGTCAGATTTTTTTTTTAAATTATTACAAATTATTATATTACTTTTTTACTTAAAATATTTTTAAAAAATTAACTAAAATAATCAATTTCAAAACAAGCCCGAGAAACCACATTTTGTTTGGTTATGTGATTTTGGTGGCCCTTTGGTTACTCTGTGACCTCCAACCACTAACTCGGACAACCGCTGCTAGCTATTCATATTTTCAGTCATTACAGTCAATTCCTTCATCAATCACTATATTTGACAATATAAGGCTCGTTTAAGAATTGAATATTTTAATTGATTTTTTAATTTTTTTATAAGCACGCAAAAAATAAAGAGTATGATGTGATAATTTGTGGTGATTTTTTAATTATTTTAATCTATTAACAAATGAGACCTAAATTAAAATGGGATTATTTCTAAAGCGGTATATATATCCACACTTGTGGAAGTAGCAGCTTGGTACTGCCAAAGTGCCAAAAGTCGTACAGAGAGATGGGCGATAACGTGGTGTTTAAAGTGTATTTTGATTGATAAAAAAAGTGAAATTCATAATTTTTTGTTAAATAATTAAAAAAATAACAGAAGGTATAATATTTTATAATTGGTAAGAAATACGGATACGTGTGATTCCAGTAACACCAAATAATTTTTTGAGAGAGATTATGAGTTGAAGAAGTACGTGTGCCATCCAGTGAGTAATAAAAATCAAGTTAGTTGATGAGTTGAGAGAGAGAGAGAGAGAGACAACAGGCTTGGTTTGATATACTCCCTCCGTCTCAAAATATTAGTTCCTTATTCCATTTTTTATTGTCCTAAAATATTAGTCCCTCTTCAAAAATCAAGTACAAAAATAATATAAATTTCCTATTTTGCCCTTCTTTTAAATTAATAAACAATATAAAAAGTACAATTATACATTGATACTCTCAAAAAATGTACTATCAAAAGGATAATTTTAGAAAATCAACTTTTATCAAATGCAATAATTGTACTACTAAAAAAAGTTGGATTCCCCAAAAGGGACCATTATTTTGGGACGGAGGGAGTATGAAAAATAATAATAATAATAATTTGAATGAAAAATGAGATGGAAAATGAGATGGCAGTCACTACGAAAAAGGACTCTCTCTGTCCTCTTAAAAGCCATACAATTGATCGTACTTCGTACTCCGTACAAATCTCCCCTTACATTAAGATCACTCTTTTAATTTAAAGTATATCGTATGCATCATTTTTGTTACCCCTTCTCTCTTAAAATAATGATTTTTTTACAGAATTTAAGGTTATATTTGGATAGATTTTTAAACTATAATTTTACCTTTATATCCTAATATTATGTTTAGCAGAAAAACTTGGACCTCCACTGGGGAGACCCTTAGCACCTCTAGTGAGTGTTGATTGGCCAGATAATATATATATATATATATTTTTTTTTTCAATCACCAACCTCCACATGTGTCTTGAGGTGGTGGGGGTGGGGAGGGAGTAGGGGGTCTCAATCAACTCTCTATGTTTAGATATATCTTTTAATTTATATTTTAACAGCAAAAAGAAAATTCTACAGAAAATTTCATGTTAGGCAGGAATTTTTTTTTAAAATTTTGCTTAACCGGTCAATTGGAACATGACAAATTTTTTTTTTTGGACAATTGGCACTTGTTTTTTTATTTTATTTTGTATTTTCAATAAAATAATATTTTCAAAATTTTTTAAAAATTTTCATGAGGTTTTAATATATTTTTGAGTTGTGTGTTTGGTTATGAGTTGTAAATTTTTGTATTAGATATTATATGTCACATCAAAAATTTTCCACTCATTCAAAAGTTTTTTTAAAACTCATTCACCAAACAAATTTTTCACACTCAAATTATAATTTCAAAACTCATAAACTCAAAACACAATTCTATTCTCAAATCATATTTAGAAAACTCTACCAAACGCTATCTAACTTTTTTTAGCCCCGGTTTGGTTTTCCTCTTGTGCTAAAAAATCACAAAAGGACAAAAAGAAAGTTAAAAAAACTAAAAAGCCAAAAATCATGAAAGGACAAAAAAAATTTGTCATTCCAAAGTCAAAAAGCCAAAAAAACCAAACAAACAAAAAAGTTGCAGGCTAAAAAAATAAAAAAAAAAATCAAAAAATCAACAAAAAAAGTCATTGCTAAACGACCCCTAATAGTACAATTATGATATTTTAAAAATATTAATTTTCTAAAATTATCTTTTGATAGTACATTTTTTAGAAAATGTTAATTATTATAATTGTACTTTTTGTCTTATTAATAAATTTAAAAGAAGTGAAAAATAGTAAATTTATATTATTTTATTCCTTAATTTTTGAAAAAAGACTAATATTTTGGGACAATAAAAAATGAAATAAGGGATTAATATTTTAGGACCGATGGAGTATTATTTAGGCCTATTTTGGGAAGTTGGTAATAATCTGCTTTTCAGATTATTACCAACTTCCTCTCTCACAAAAAAAGCTGCTTATAAGCAACTTTTCACCAAAAAGTTGATTATAACCATCTTTCCAAAATAGCTCTTAGTTTTGACATGTATGATATAATTTACGATATTTTTTTAATTATGAATAAAAAATTCCTGAATTATACCTAATGTAATGTTGAATTATAACTCTTTTTTTTTTTTTTAGTTACGACCTTTATAGTATTGAGTTATGTCATTTGTGATAATCAAATTCATAATAATTTAGAAAATGATTTATTTTCTCTCAAGTTGTCATCTCAATTTAAGAGAGTGGTTGGACTTGGTAAGTCAATTTTTTAATCGATTTCAGTGATTCGAATTTTTTAATTTTTAGAACTTGTTGAGTATAATATTCATATACAAAGTCAAGATAATTAGATATCGATGGCTATAAGTTTGAATTATAGTTTCAAAAAAATTAGATGATAAATATAATTTTAATAATAACTATCTATTTTTTATAATATTAATTTTTATAGTTATAAATAAAATTAATTTGAATTATAGTTACTGATATTTGATCATTTTAATTTTTTACATGAATATTCTACTCAATGAGTCCTAAAAATTAAAAGGGTCATATCACTGAAATTGATTCCAAACGTTCTATTAAATTGAGATGACAACTTGAAAGAAAACAAACCTTTAATCACATTATGGTATCATATTTGTATATTATCTTATCTTCCATTAATTTTAGAGTAATGTTACATTTATTATATTTTTATATTAAATTTTATTTATCATTTTATATATCAATGTGTTTGAATATTAATGAAATTCACCATTTTTGTTATGAATATTATAGTGACACAATCGTATAAAAACTATGATAAGATAATGTAATTATTATGATATTATTAACATCTAATAAAAAATTTCACAAGTGCTAAAATATGGTTTTTATGATTATTACTGAGATTAAAAAAAAAATCCTACTCAATTTTGTTTATAAAATTTTATTAACATCACTTGCTAGAATAGTACTACTGATTTTACCCTCAATATTTGTCATAAAAAGTTCTCATTTGGCAAGAATTAAAGTGACTAATGAGTGGTTTGAGATGATTTAAATAAATATATTTTTTAATTTTTATAAAAAAATATATAAAATAGTAGAGAGATGATGTGACTAAATAAATGTGATATGATTCAAATAATATAAAAAGATGTGATAAAGTAGGGCATGTCACAGCCTGTAAATAAGTACAAAATTTAGCCAATAAGATAAATTATTATATCTAAATCATAATCATTTAATTTTTTCTCTCACAATTATCACATTCAAATCCCAAAAAAAAGAGGGATAAACTACCAATAGGTCCTAATAGTTAGACTTAATTCTCATAAAGTCCTATTGAAAATAAGTACTCGTAAAATTGTGACTAAAAATATTTTTTTTGTGACAATTTTTTACATATGTCGCTAAAAATTGACAATTAGTGACTTTTTTTGTCATGATTTTTATAAATTGTCGTTAAAATTTATAATTAGTGACATTTTTTTATGACAAATTTTTTTTTTCATAGGACCTATTAGACAATAAATTTATTTATTAGGATTCACATGTAAGTATCAAAAAATAAAATAAAATAAAATAAAAAATTCTTCCCAAACAAAAGTAGTTTAGCCCAATTAAATTAATAAAAAAAAAAGAAGGGTTCGTTTGGCAAGAGCTAAACGGGACTTTTTTGGCTATTTTAGCCACAAAAGACAAAATAGGCTATTTTAGCCGTAACAAACAAAACATCACATCCAATCCATAATCATTACACTCTTCTCTCACAAAAAAAGTCAAAAAAGCCAAAAAGCCAAAAAGCCTTTCCCAAACTAAGCTTTTTAGCCCAGGCTAAAAAAGTCAAAAAAATCAAAAAGCCAACCCACTTCCCAAACGGAGGCTAAATTAACTCTTCCTAAACCAAGGGTACGCATGAAGTGTACAATAAATTCATGTACAATTCAGCACCTTCCTTCCTCCTGCCTTCTCATTGCCATTGCCACCAACCACCACAGCATCTCCTCTCTATCATTCTCATTTATTTTCATAATAATTTTTTATTTTTATTTTTTGTAAATAATTCTTCCGAAAAACAGAACAAAGATTTTATTGAAAGATCTTCTCATTGACTTCAATATATAAGCCTTAACCATTTAATTCTATTGTGGTAGGTTAAAAATTAATTTTTTTAATTTTTATTTTTTTGAAAAACATTTAAAAAAATAAAGCAATGATATAATCTAAAAGCGGTTAAAAATCAAAAAAATTACTTTTAATCTCTCCCCAAAAGAGGCCATAATCTAAGCCTCGACCATTAAATTCTATCGTGGTACCTTTGTGGAATTTTTTTCTTGTTATTTACTTAAAGGGTTCATGGTTTTTTTTTTTTAATTTTTTTATGATGTATTTACAAATGTATTTGAATGGAGATTTTCACTCTAATGATTCAAGTTTACTTCTGTGAAACAAACTTGTCACCAGTTCAATATTTTGGTTGGGAAGGTTCTGTTAACATGATTGTGGCATCTTATTGATTTGAATAGTTTAATTTGAAAATTTATTCAGAATATCGTTCATAAAAAAAAATCAAGTTGAAATTAATTTTCATTTGATAATTTCATACATTCCTCTTACCTTTCAAGTCAAAAATGGTCCACCGACATGTTTATTTGCAACCTGATTGGTAGATTAATCTTTTAATTCTCATTATATCTTGCGTTTATCTTCTTTTTTTTTTTTCAAAACAAACCAATCAATTCATTTCATTTTATATCGTTGAAAGTAGACAACCTAATTTTAGCTGTTAATTCTGACTTTAATAATTGTTCATTATACAGAAAGAAGCTAAATCAGCTGGCAAAGTAGTGCCTTTCCAGCCAGTACTCTTCATGCCAAACACTCCTAAAATAAAATATAACAATCCTATTCGAAAGCAAATTCCCTCCTCTCTTCATCTTCATTTTCCCCTTACTTTTATTGGATTTGGATGCCATTACCAAAAAGAGTAATTCAAAAAGAAAATAAACATTAAAAATGGTACCGAGTTAAATTTAAAGTGATCAAATTAGTTACGAAGTAAAACCATATTACAGCATAACTTGTTTTTATAGTAAATAATCTGTAAAAATAAAAAATAAAAATAAGGCGACAAGGGCCTAACATTCTTTTATGTGATCATAAGAACTTCCTACTTAATGGGAGTTGATTAAGACTACCCCAAAATGGCAAGACAAGGAAAACCGGTAAAGAAAAAATCACAAATCACATAATTTAAATAATTAATTTTATGCAATCAAAATTTTTATATAGAATGATATGTCGGTTGATTATCTATTTATTTTAAGTTAAAATATCTAATTCATACTTTCAAAAATACCATATTTGGTTTTTTTGCATAATTTTTATTTTTATTTTTATTTTTAGGATGCTATACAGTAGGATGATGATCATACCCTAAGAATACATTATTTTCTTTTGGATTTTATATCCTTATTCCTTATTATTACAAACAAAATATATCTATAATCATCTCCATCATCAAAAGAAAACTGAAGATTTTGATAGACAGGTTCGATGATACCCATTTTAATTTACAAATTTAACAAAAAAAATAAAAATAAAATCTCTACTCCTGTCATCTTCCTTATATATCAACAGTGTGCAACTTATAAGTCACAGACTCGATGATTCACCTGTATTTTCAGATAACTCGTCCATGGCTTCTTCATCATCATCATCCACAATGTCTATACGCTTTATTTCATCTTTAGTCCTCACCTTCTTCAACGAATCTTGAACCAAAAGACTTTACTTCAATCTTTTTTGTTCTTCAAGAATCTAACGAAAATGGAGGTTTCAAGAGATCATATGGAGCCCAGAGAGCATCCAAAGGGCACGGCCGATTAGCATCGAGTCGAGCCCACGGCTTCCCTTTCCCACTCCAATGCAACAGACTCACCGGACCCGAATGCAAATCCCTGCAAAGTCCCCGGAAATTATCGCCGCCGAGACCGTGCTGGTTCCATCTGTGATCCACCGGAGCTATATTTCCGGCAAAAACAAGCAAAAACGGTGGCAAAGAACCCAATTCATAAATTCTCATTCTCTTCTGAAGCTCCATCCATTCCTCAATCTTGGTCGTGTAGTGTCCGTTTCTCCACCGATCTAGATCGATCACCATGACTCCGGTATTGAAATAACAAGCCTTGCGATTCGCGAATGTTAGAGAGAGAGATGGGTTTGACCAGAATGTAGGAGTGAAATAGGACGTGAAATTGGCGTTGCAGTATTCCGGCGCCGCGAGGACGGCGGCGGGGCCGAGAGGGGTGGCAGCGAGGTTGTCGATGTCGTCGACGAGGACGAGGTCGGAGTCGAGGTAGACGACTTTGCGGACGCAGAGTGGGAGGAGATTGGCTAAGTAGCTCCTAGCGTAGTTGAGTGGGCAGTCGAGGGCGGAGCGAATGGAGGTGGAGATGAGGCGGGCGACGGCGGAGTCGTCGAAAGGGTATATTTGGAATTTTAGGTAAGGGAAGGAGGTGGAGATGGTGGAGCGTAGGAGGGACGCGTCGGCGGAGGCGGAGGCGACGAAGTGGAAGAATATGTTTTGGGGACATGAGGAGTGTTGGAGGACAGAGAGGATTGCCGCCATGGATCCCCGGATGTAGGCGGTGTCGAGGGTCATCGCCACGTGGACGGCGCTCTCCGAACATACGGCTATTTTATTATTGTCTGCTTCAACCTCGACGTCATTGTCATTGTCATTGTCAACGATGGATGGACATTCTGGAGAGTTGTAGAATTTCGGGGCCTCTCTAAATTGTTGATGAGAGAGTTTGGTGGCAGCATTGGCGGCAGTTGTAGTGGTGGGGATTCTGATGGCGGCGGAGGAGGAGGTGAAGAGGAAAATGGACAGAGAGAGGAGGAGGAGGGCTTGGAGCCCTTGTTTAGGCATTATCATGTGTGAGATTTGGAAATGGGAGAATGGGGTGTGTTGGGCTTTTATGAGAGAGAGAGAGAGAGGGAGAGGGAGAGAGAGAGAGAGAGGGGTTTGATTGAGTTTGAAGTATGAAATGAAGTATCGTTTACAAAGACACGGTTTGGTAATAAAAAAAGGGTGAGCATAGCTGGATGGGGATAGTTGGCCGGGCTGCACATCACCAAAGAGGGGGCTAAGTCAAAAAATTTCATAGATAAGTTCGTTGGTTTCATACTTGTGGTTTGCTTCTGGTTCTAGACTCTCGATAGTTCTACTTCGCCATTTTTTGTATCGGGGCCATATACTTTTCTCTCTCTCTCTCTCTCTCTCTCTCATGCATAGATTTGATAAGAAGTAAAAAATTATAGCATCTATAAGAATATTTTGTCTGATTCTGTAATTGATTTCTATATAAGTAAAATAATTGAGATTTAATAGGTTAGAATAGAAATGATATGTTTTTAGAAAAAATAATGAGAAAACCATTTAGAATTTGAATATGTAAAAAGTATATTTAAATTTTGTATGGTATGAATTATATTCAATGAATCTTATTCATATATTAAATTTTGTGTATTTATGTAGAATTAGGAAAAGAAACTAAAGTGCATGGATTGGATTGATTAAAGGAAGGAGTGTGCTATTAAACTTTGGCTTTTGAGGTGGTTGGCGACCAAGCTTTTGAGTAAAATTCATTCTAGTGTAAATGCTTTAAGGTTGCATTTGAAATTGTGAATTTGAAATGAGTAGATTCAGAATGAATAGTTTTGCATTTTAGGTACTTTTAAATTTCAATGACAAACTTGGGTGAATTTGAAAGTGAATTTGAAATTCAAAAAAAAAAAAAAAATGTGGAAGGGGTTGAAGCATCCTAGAATGAAAGAAGACAAAAACACTCCTGTCTCTCGATTTCAAAACATTTTCATCCAAACGCACTGTGCCCTGACTGTGTTAATGGAGGGGGGAATATGAAAGGGACTATGATGACCCACTATTTAATTTAGCAAATTTTATAAAATTTATTGATAGTTTTTCCATGTGCATTCAATAATTGATTTGGGACAATTAATAATTATATTTAATTCTATAATCGAATTTTATGCACTTAAAAAAATTTCTTTACTTATTCTGTTAATTTGACACTTAAGGTAAAAAGTTCTACTAATAGTGGAAACTTTTTGAAATGTTAGAATTTTATAGGAGGATTGAAGGTTTTGAAGCACAAGGTTCTTAAATAGGAGAATTGAGGTTTGACCATTTTGTTAACTGAGTTGAGAAGTGAGAAACAACCTAACAACAAATGTTGAAGTCTAATGTCCTTGGTCTTGGTAATCATTAGGTAACCTTTTAAAATTTCTTTCAAATGCTAAAGCGCCACAAACTCACAAAACTCGCCACACTTGTTTCACAATAAAAGTACAAAAACTTATTTTTTTGAATAGCGACATACAAATAAATTTTATGTATAAATTTTTATATAAAATTGTATAACATTTTATAATTCATCCATTTTTATTATTATTTTGGCATTAATGTTTTGGTTGAAGACAGATTAAAGGGGACATAGACCTGTTGGCCCATGGGACATGAAGGTGGAATTTATACAAATGTAAGGTTGTTAAAGGTTCGGTGTCAAAATCAGAATCTCGCTCTCAGTGTAGAAATATATCAAACTCGTGGAAAATTATACTTGACCAACCAAACTACTTTCCAGAGAGTCTTTGTGAGGCCAAAAAACCAAAGAGAAAAATACATGTGTATAACTTGGGAGGCAGGTCAATTACATGTGATTTGCCTTTTTTTTAGAAAATTATTTATTCCCCCAGAAAGAGAAAACCATATGAAATGAGTGCTTTTTTTCTTCTTTTTCATCTAACTGGTTTTAATTTTTTTAAAAAAAATAGATTTTAACCAAACATTTCACACAATACATCAATATATTATATAAGGAAAATGAGTTTTATGAGAGTTCTAATATCTCAATCTTAATTTTTTAATATTTTGATTTAAAAAAAAAAAACATTACCATTTATTGACTTCTCCCAACCCACAAGTTTTTTTGTCTTCTCTCATACCTATTGCTACGTCATTTTTAATTTCTCCCATACACTTTGGTTAGTGATGTGATTGTTAAATTATTTTTATAAAAAATCTAAAAAAAATAATTTGTATATTAAAAAAATATCTAAAATAAATATAAATTCTTATTAAATCTATCTATTGGTCTATTCTATACTGTATATTAAGCAAAAGGGGGTTTTTAACCTCAAGTCTTGTGGGAGCTCCAATCTCCCAATCTAAATTTCTTGATTTTTTGATTTAAAAAAAAAATCTTAGCATTTATTAACATCTCCCAACTTCCAAGTCTTACCCTCATAATAACACTTTAATGCATTAAGAACAAGCATAAAAAAAAATTCTTTGAAATCCAACACATATGAATTCCTTGAAAAGTCCCAACACATATGATTATTATCCCTCATAATAACATTTTAATGCATTAAGAACAAACATAAAAAAAAAAAAAAATTCTTAAAAAATCCAATACATATGATTATTATCAAAATATTAAACTTTAATATAATATAATAAAAAAAAGATATTTAATTCCTTGAAAAGTCCAACACATATGATTATTATGAAAATATTAAACTTTAATATTATATAAAAAAGGAAAAAAAGAAGACATTTAAAAAAAAAATTTTAAAAATCACAATTCACACATATAGATAATTGTAAACACAATAAAATAAGAGGGCATTCATGTTTACACTTTTTTTTTTATAAGATCTCCTCCATTATAATAAGATAATACTTTATTTCTCTCATTTTATAATCTATATGTATATATATATATATATATTATATTGTATATATTAAAGAAAATGGGATTTCTAAATCCTAAGCCTTATAGGAGTTCCAATCTTCCAACCTTAATTTTTTAAATTTTTTATTTAAAAAAAAAAACTCAGCATTTATTGATTTGGTCAAAATCCCCTGATCAGCATTTATTAACTTTTTTCAATCTATATGTCTTTCCACATGTCTGCATTTATTGATTTGATGAAAATCCCTGATCAGTATTTAAAATCACCTCATACAAATAATTATAGATATAACCCGTGCATAGTTACTACAGTAGCCTTTTTAAAAAAAAATTATTTAAAAAAAAAAACTCAACATTTATTGATTTGGTCAAAATCCCCTGATCAACATTTATTAATTTTTTTCAATCTACATGTCTTTCGACATGTCTGCATTTATTGATTTGATCAAAATTCCTGATCAGTATTTAAAATCCCCTCATACAAATAATAATAGATACAGTTCGTGCATAGTTACTGCAGTAGCCTTTTTAATTTCTCATATACACTATGATTAGTGATAAGATTCTTAAATTATTTTTATAAAAAATCTTTAAAAACATAATTTATATATTAAAAAAAATTAATAACAAATATAAATATTTATAATTATCCCGTGCATAGCACGGGTGATAGGCTAGTATTATATAAGTAAAAGGAGCTTTCTAACCACAAATTTTGTAGAACTTCCAATATCTCAAACTAAAATTTCTAATTTTTTGATTTTAAATAATTAAAAAAATCGTCTATAGCTCTCATCAAAAAATAAATAAAAAAATCTCTTGATTTATGACTTTCAAATGGAAAGTATATCAAATATACAAAATAAAAAATAGAAAGTATACTAATCTATTTTAAAATTCAAATTTGAGAGTCATTGAAAGCATTCCATTAATTTAAATTTAAAATTATAACGATTTATTCCATAATATATAAGTTTTAAATAATGATATATTCCATGATTTATCTATATATCTATATCCTATTATAATTGCAAAATATTGTCATTTTATTAAGGTTGAAAGTTGTAATTCTTTTTTCTCATTTTTTTTATTTTGTTTAATTTTTCGTTAATACGTGTTACAATATGATTGGTCTGTGAATTAATTTTATATTCTTAAAATAAAATTTCAAATTTGGATTCTTACTTAAATTATGTTACTATAATTGAAATGAGATCAATATTCATTTCTTAAATTTTGTATCCTTTATTAAATTATAAAATAAAATTTCAAATTTAAATTCTTCTTCAAATTATATTAATACAATTAGAATGAGATCAATATTCACATGTGTTATAATGATGTGTAATAATATTATTGGTCTAAATATAATTTGTTTTAAATACATATGTTCAAATTATTAATCACTATTAATTTTTTTTTCTTTTTGTTTTAAATTTTATAAAAAAAATTATATCCTTCTAAACTACAAGGACTTGAACAATAATCAGTTTGTTTGGTTTTGGTTTTCAGAAAACACTTTTCAGAAAAATCTACTTTTTTATTTTCCGTATTTTTTTGTTTTCAATGAATTTTTTAAAATATTTTAAGCAATTTTTTTTAATATTCAGACACACCTAACATAAATTCACTTAAAAAGTATAATATTTGTGAAAAAAAATCTTTAAAAAAATCACTAAATATAAAAAATACTAAAAAAAAGAAAAGAAAAGAAAACTCAGTATATTTTTCGTATTTTGTTTATTTATTAATTTTTTAAAAGAAAATTCACAAATATTTTACTATTTAGATACATTTAAGTAAGGTGTATTTAAAAAAGTTAAAAAAAAAAAATTGTTTAAAATTTTAAAAATATTCACTAAAAACAAAAAATTGAATTTAAAAAATTGAAACTAAACACACTGATTATTTTTTAATATGATTTTTTTTTTTTTTTTTTTTAACAAAAGAATGAAACATAACCTTTTTAGTACTTACCAAACATGGTGGATTTTGTTAGGTCTTTTTTTTTATTTATCTCAATTGTCAATGAAAAAAATAAAATAATGAATAAAGATAACTTTGGCTCAAATTGTTAAAAAGTTACTTTTGTTAAAATAAATTAGAAAGAAAAGTTAATTTTTTTTTATTAAAAGTGATAGTTCGTTAAACTTTTTTTATTTAAAAAAAAAAAAGGATTACAGGTGATAATATATTGTTCATCCAGAATTATTTTTAGATTAAATAACAATACCATATCAAATTTTCATCTTACCTTTTTTTATTCAAATACTTTTATTTTGTAAGACATTTTTTTTATTCTATTTAATATTTTATTGTAATTTTTAAATTAAAAAGAATTTTTAGAAAATCATATTTAAATTATTTATGCCATTATAAAAAGTAAATTTTTTTAATATCAACTTTAGTGGTAGTTTGGGAAGTGCTAAATAAGTATACTTTTTCACTTTTTACGAAAATATGTACAGAAAAATAGATATGTGATGTGACCCAAAAAAGATAATTAAGTATATTTTTTTTACTTTTTACGAAAAGATATATAAAAAAGTAGAGATGTGATGTAACCTAAAAAAGATAAAATAATAAAAAAGTGAGCTAATATGGCACTTCCAAACAATCTTTTATTCGATGATCCCTTTCTAAAAGATGTATTTTTTAAATATTTTCAAGACAAATTCTATTGAAAATCTTAAGTATATTTATTTTTCTTTTATTCATTAATATTAAATTTTTAATTAATTTTATTTATTATTTAAAAAAATAAATTAGCAAATAATTTATATATTTATATATATAATTTTGTTTTGGTTACTCAAGTTATTTTATGTTTTTGCCCATATCCACTCAAATTTAATTTGAATTTTTGAATTTCTGCGTAGGTCCTCACTTAGGGTTCGTTTGGCATTGGCTTTTTTAGCCAACTTTTTTTGTGTTGAGACTTTTTTAGCCTCGTTTGATTTTTGTTTTGGGAATTTTTTGACTTTTGTGAGAGAAAAAGTGTAATGAATATGGGTGCCTCTATTTACACACCACTTTTCATCTCAAGGCATACCACTACTCAAGGCTCATTTTTAGTAATTTAATAAATAATAAATTTGCTCAATACACACCACAATATTTCATTTTTACCCTTAGTCACATACCCCACCACCACCACCACCACCTGTAACCCAAAACGCCAGTGTGGTTCATTGTCGGTGGTTCCCTATGGCCGTGAAAAGTTGAGTGAGAGGTAGCAATGATGACGGGAGGTAGCGATGACAGCGGCGATCTGGAGCTCCATCAACTTCTTAGAGTGCGATGATCTATCTCCACTCCATCGATGCCATCTATGCCTCTCTTCAACCGCTCCTCCATCGACTTCTCAGAGATTTGAATCATGGAGATCTGAAGTTCAATCATGGTGTTTCATCCATGGATCAGGAAAAATCTGGAACAGATCTTCCTAGGCTCGGAGAGGTTCTAAAGAAATGATCAGTCACTCACGATAGAGTGGAGGCCAACAAGCACCGCTCTATCGGCGGCGAGATCTGGTTTTCCAATGCAGAAAAGAAGGAGAAAGAAGAAAATGGTGGCGGTGAGAGGAGATTTGGTTCAATTTTTGGGTGATATTAGGGCTAAAAGCACTCCAATGTGTGAGAGAGAGAGAGAGAAAGATGGCTGGCAATATGGGAGTGATGGCGGCAACGACACATTTCCGGTGAGGTGAGTGGTGGCTGTTAGGGTTTTAGGATAGAAGATAAAGGTAATTTGGATATTTGATTAAGGGATATAATTGTAATTATATTTTTTTTAGAAAATGGTATGCCTTGAGATAAAAGGTGGTGTGTAAATAGAGGCACCTAATGATTATAAATAAAAAGTAGTATTTTGTCTTATTAGCTTTTATAGTCAATTTTGTCTTTTTGTACTTATTTAGCTCCAATACAAATGCCAAACCAGGGCTTAATTAAAAACTATGTTGTTCAATCTTTAAAAAATTTTAAGCTCGGCTCAAGTTGTTTGAGTTGAACTCACTTAAATTTGCAATTCTAATAAGGAAGGTTGAAAGTTACATGATTAAATTTGTGACAATTTAAAAAATAATAAATAAATTGTGATAAAATTGTGAGACTTAAATTGTAAATTTCAATCTTCTTTGTTTCATAATTTGCATACAAAAATTTAACTATTTATATTATTTTGTATAAAAATATATTATTAATTTTTGGAAAATGTTTGGGACCCCCTTTTGGGGAGACCCCCACCACTCCCACAGTGATGTGGACTAATGATGTGTTTGTATTTTTTTTTTTTTTTTTTTTCTCTTTCTTACTTGGACCTAGGGGTATAATTTTGGCCCATGGCCCGCGGGCAGCCCGAAGCCCGCCCTTGGCTCGATATGGGCCTGACCCGTTAAGACCCGAGCCCAAGTCCAGCCCGAGACCTTGGGCCAGGGCCTAGGCCATCGTTTTGAAGCCCGACCCGACCTATGGGCCCGGCCCACTCGATACCCAGTGTTATTTTTAATGAAAAATAATAAACTTTTGGTGGAAAAAATATAAAAAAAAATTAAAAAATTGTTTAGGCCCGCCCGAGCCCGCCCAAAGCCCAAGTCCAGGGGCCCGACCCACTGGCCCGCCCCAAAGTCCGAACACCCCTGGACCTGGGATTGGGCCTAGTTTTCTGGCCCGTGGCTCGGCTCGGCCCGATTTTTTGGCGGGAACCCGCAAGGCCCGACATGGGCCGGGCCAGGCCTGAGCCCAGATGGGCCGGGCCGGGCCAAAATTGCACCCCTACTTGGACCAATAAAAAATTACTGGTGGTTATGGGAGTGATATTTTGTGGGAGTCTGAATCATTACTGTTCATTTTTTTATATACTGGTACGAGTTACCACTAGTAATTTTATTATAAAAAAAGTCATACAAAGGCCCCTTTTGGGAAGTGGGTTATAATCCACTTCCCAAATTATAACCCACTTCATCTCTCACAAAAAAGCTTCTTATAAGCAGTTTTTAACCAAAAAACTAATTATAACCATCTTTCCAAAATAGCCCAAAGTGGGGTAACAATAGATTTTTTGCAATTATCACTCATAGTAACGATTTTTTTTCAATGGATATAAATAAGGAAAATGATTTATTCTCCTAAAAATGCCCCCCTAATCCCCCTAATGCCCAAAACGACGTCGTTTTGGGCATGTTTTTTTTTTTTTTTTTTTTTGCCTTGTTTGCAATTTTCGGGGGATTAGGGGGGCCCCAAATTCGGGGGATCTAGGACGGCCCTATAAATAAATCATATCATTATGTATGATTTTTTTTTGTACGTAAATAATGTTCATATAGCATTACATAAAATAAAAGTATATTGGAAAATAACTAAATTGATATATTATATAGTGTCTATCATCTCATGTATCGTTATATTGATTTAACTAAGTAGGTGACCCGTGCTGTCGGGAATTAATTTTTAAAATAAAAAATTAATTTTGAGTCTTAATATTTTATGTGTATAAAATTTTAACAATTGAAAGTCAAAAACAAATATATTTGCTAATAATTGATGAAAATTTTTGTTAATGTGTGTGATCCTACGTAAAAAGCTCAAAAAAACAATTTCTTTCAAATTTTTTTTTTCTTTCAAAAAGGTGTATTTTCGATCTGAAATCACATCATCATTTGTGTTAATCAAATTTATCAAAAATCATGAATTTCACTTGTATTAATTAAAATATTTTTCTTCAAAAATAAAAATAAAAATAAAAATGACAGAAAATTCTATAATATACAAATTATAACTTGATGACAACTCATGGTGTATTATTTTAGTTTTTAATCGAAAAGGTATTTACTAATATCTCATGTTTTTGGTTACGTGTAAAGTGGTGCATTGGATCTTTAATTATACTTCAAGTGGTATTTAATTATGATATATTATAATATTTTTATATGAAAATTGTCATGATCCAAACCCGATACCTATAAATTCCATGTCGCGATAAGACAATAATTGAAATCATAACAAATTAATAGTGCAGCAAATTGTTTGATTGAGGGTGGCCGACACCCAATACATTTTGGCCAAAATAACATTATATTATTATCATTTTTAAAGTACAATGATTTTTAATTTAAATTAAATTACATTTTAGCACACATAATTATAAATTAAATATTTTTTTCTCTTTTTGTTTTATGCGGTGCTAATTAAATATTTTGGGGTGTTACAAAAATATTTAAGTATTTTATTACACAAAAAAATGCTTAAAATGGATTGACTCAAAAGTAACATTTATACTTGTATCGGTAAGATTGTAAGAGCTATTCACATTGATACATAAAAAATTACAAATTCAAATTATAATTTCAATTCTCAAAAGAGTTTTGATTAATTACGTAACAAATAATAATAATCACAAATTTTTTATTTCAGCCATTTTTGCATTTGTTTTCTAGTTGAGCACGTGAATGTGCATTATCAGTAATACTATAAATTCAAAATATTTAATTAAAAATTATTCAACAAACATCAATAGGTGCCTTAAATATATACAATCATTTTCGATGAATCATGATTCTTTAAAGGAAAAATTACTCATAAATCTCATTTGGAGAAAAGTTATTCCATTTAGTTCTAGAAGTTTTTTTTCAAACCAATCAGTCCTTTTTATTTTGGGTATATTGTATTTCCTTGATTTGGAGTTTGAAAGTTTACTTGTTTACCCTTATGTGTAATTTTGTTTGAATTTTTTCTAATATTGGATGTGTGTAGGTAAGGTAGGTTTTATGTTTCTATTTTTTTGTGGGGATTTAGTGGAGTGATTTGTAGATAGATGATGTTATCCCGTTTGTGGTGTTATTGGTGTGGTGTTCATTCCTTTTGTGGTGTTTGTCCCTATTGTAACATTAATATTATAATATTGACATTAATTAACATCCAAACTTAATATTAATGTAACACATAAAAAAACTCTTTACTATAATTTTCCTAAACGTAACACTCCAATATAACACTTCAAAAAAAATCCTTAGTGTAATACGCTAAAGTAACACAAAAAAATTTCTTATTGTAACACTTTAATGTAACATACAAAAAAACTTATTGATGTACTTTTTCTAAATATAACACTAATATAATACTTTAAAAAAATCCTTAGTATAACACTCTAATGTAACACACAAAAAAACTCCTTACTGTTCTTTTTCTAAACGTAACACTTTAATATAACACTTCAAAAAAATTTCTTAGTGTAACACTTTAATGTAACACACACAAAAATTCTTTGACATACTTTTCCCAAATGTAACGCTTCAACGTAACCAAAAAGATTTTTTTAATATACTTTTTCTAAACATAACACTCTAATGTAATACTAAAAAAAAAAAATGTGAAATTCTTCAAACTATTCCAAAAGGAGTACAAATATTCCTTAGTAAGTTTTGAACCAATATATAATTTTAAACTGTGAGTGTTATGTTTTTTAAAAAAAAGTACACTAGGAGTTTTTTTAGTGTTTTGTATATTATATTGGAGTATGTTACATTGGAGTGTTACGTTTAGGATTACATTAATTGAAGTGTTACGTTTGGAAAAAGTACACTAAGAGTTATATATATATATATATATATATTTATATTGGAGCATTACGTTGGAAAAAACACACCAAAGAATTTTTTTAAGTGTTACGTTGTTATGTTTGGGAAAAGTATACCAATGAATTTTTTAGTGTGTTACATTGAAGTGTAACGTTATTGGAGTATTACATTACAGTGTTAGGTTTTTGTTCATAATGTGAGATTTGTTCTAGAATGAGGGAAAATCCAAAACTTCTATACTTCAAATTGCCCAAATGTGTAATTTTACATTTTGAGAAATCACTTTTATCCCTAAAAAATTAAAGCTAAACATGTAAGTGACTACCCTTTTATATAATTTTCACTTTAATGGGGCCTTTGGGTTTATAAGAAAAAATGTAGGACTAAATCATTTACAAGATCACATTTTGGAATTTATTGGTGTTTCACCCTTAAAACTTCTTAATGTAACATTCTAATGTAATATACAAAAAAACTCTTTACTATTCTTTTTCTAAACGTAACACTTTAATGTATCACTTCAAAAAAATAGGGTAAATTACACTGATACCCCCTGAGGTTTATGTTTATTACAGTTCCCCCCTCACATTTGGAAAATTACACTGACCCCCCTTATTAATTTAATTTTATGTATGATGATCATTACGGTGAGGGGGGAACTGTTATGAAACTTTAAACCCCAGGGAGCAATCTGTAATGAAATTTTAAATCTCAGGGAGGGAGATGTAATTTCCCAAAGGTGAGGGGGAAACTGTAATAAATATAAACCTCAAGGGGTGTCAATGTAATTTACCCAAAAAATTTCGTAGTGTAACACTTTAATGTAACACACAAAAAAAAATTTTGACATATTTTTTCCAAACGTAACGTTCCAATGTAACCAAAAAAAAAAAAAAAAAAAATTCTTAATATACTTTTCCTAAACATAACACTCTAATGTAATACTAAAAAAAAAAGAATGTGAGATTCTTCAAACCATTCCAAAAAGAGTATAAATATTCCTTAGTAAGTTTTGAACAAATATATAATTTCAAACTGTGAGTGTTACGTTTGAAAAAAAAAAGTATATTAGGAGTTTTTTTTGGTGTTTTGTATGTTGCATTGGAGTATGTTACATTGAAGTGTTACGTTTGGAAAAAGTACATTAAGGATTTTTTTTTTTTTATATATATATTTTTACATTGGAGCGTTACATTTGGGAGAAACACACCAAAGAAGTTTTTTTAAGTGTTACGTTGTTATGTTTGGGAAAAGTACACCAATGAATTTTTTAGTGTGTTACATTGAAGTGTTACGTTATTAGAGTATTATATTAGAGTGTTAGGCTTTTGTTCATAATGTGGGATTTGTTCTAGAATGTGGGAAAATTCAAAACTTCTATAGTTCAATTGGCCCAAATGTGTAATTTTACATTTTGAGAAAATCACTTTTATTCCTAAAAAATTAAACCTAAACATGCAAGTGACTACTCTTTTATATAATTTCCACTTTAATGGGACCTTTGGTTTTATAAGAAAAAAGAGAGGACTAAATCATTTACAAGATCATACTTTAGGATTTATTGGTGTTTCACCCTTAAAACTTCTTGATGTAACATTCTAATGTAACACAAAAAAACTCCTTATTGTTCTTTTTCTAAACGTAACACTTTAATATATCACTTCAAAAAAATTCCTTAGTGTAACACTTTAATATAACACAAAAAAATTCTTTGACATATTTTTCCCAAACGTAACGTTCCAATGTAACCCAAAAAAAAAAAAAAAAAAAAAAAAAAAAAAAATCTTAATATACTTTTCATAAATATAACACTCCAATGTAACACTAAAAAAAAAAGAATGTGAGATTTTTCAAACCATTCCAAAAGGAGTATAAATATTCCTTAGTAAGTTTTGAACAAATATATAATTTCAAACTGTGAGTGTTACGTTTGAAAAAAAAAAAAAAGTATACTAGGAGTTTTTTTTAATATTTTGTATGTTACATTGGAGTGTTACGTTTGGAATTATATTGATTGAAGTGTTACGTTTGGAAAAAGTACACTAAGGATTTTTTTTTATATATTTACTTTTTTACATTGGAGCGTTACGTTTGGAAAAAATATACCAAAGAATTTTTTTTGAGTGTTACGTTGTTATGTTTGGGAAAAGTACAACAATGAATTTTTTAGTGTGTTACATTGAAGTGTTAGGTTTTGTTCGTAATGTGGGATTCGTTCTAGAATGAGAGAAAATCCAAAACTTCTATAGTTCAATTGCCCAAATGTGTAATTTTAAATTTTGAGAAAATCATTTTTATCCCTAAAAAATTAAACCTCAACATGTAAGTGACTACCCTTTTATGTAATTTCCACTTTAAATGGGACCTTTAAATCGTTCACAAGATCACATTTTGGGATTTATCGATACTTCACCCTTCTTTAAAATAATACTCCACATTATTTATTATTTAACATTTGTCAATTTATCTTTTAAAAACTTAATAAAAAAAATATTGAGTTCCATTATTTCAATCAATCAATCAATATCAAATTAGACGATATACATGTATGTAAATCACTTCTAGAAATATAATGTCTGACATAAAATCACAATAAAGTTAACTTTAATTAATTTAATGATATTTTATATTATGATTTGTGCTACAGAAGAGTAATATTAATTTTAATTTAAAATAAAATTTAAATTTAAATTATGTATTTTAATAATCTTAATCTTATCGGTCTATAAAAGTATTAGTTGAATATTTATATATAATAAATTTAATTAAATTATTTGTTTATTTTGATAATTTTAATTCTATTGTACTATAAAAGTGTAATTATCATATAATGATTATATATGATATATATATATAATTATAAGATAACAAAATAAACATTCATTTTGATATTAAAAATAATAGTTAAATTAGAAAAAGAATTAGTAATATAAAACTAAGTGATTCTAATTATTTATTTTTATTTTTATATTTATTTAGAAAATAAAAATATGTAAAAATAGAACTATACAAAATTTATTTAAAAGATTAAATATAAATATATTGTGATTGGATTAAGAAGAAATTATATAAATTAATTAGGTAGAGTATTAATTTTTTTTATTTAATATTCTTTTTTAATTATTCATACATATTTGCCTCTTTTGGCAAAGACGTTAAAAGCAGTTTTTTGGCTTTTAACATTTTTTGGGTCATATCACCTCTCTATTTTTTTTATACATTTTTTTTTAGAAAAACCAAAAAAAAGTAAAAAACTAACTTTTAACTTTACTTCTCAATATAAAATTTAAATTAAATATAAATGTTTTGTAATAAAAAATTTCATATTAAATGAAAAATTAAATACAAATTAATATTAAGACCTCAATAAGATAGATAAAAAATAAAATATAAAATATAAAAGAAAATTAATTTGATCCATGCGATACACATAATTAAACGTATTCTGTCTTAATATTTATTTATATATAGAGATAATTTTTTTTTAAAAAAAACATCATAATAATTAAATTAAAATATCAACTATATATATGAAAAATAAGTATTTCTCAAATAGAGTCCGTATGAAATTGGTTATTATAATTGAAATTGAATTTGTGTAAAACTTCATATATAAATGAAAAAGACATACTGATGTGATTTTTTTTAGAAAAAAATAAACCTTTAAAATGTACCACATAACAAAGGAAAAAACACTATTTATATATATATATATATATATATATGATATGAAGAGTCTTAGTGTCTCACCATGAAAATAAATTTGTTCACATACTCTTATACAAATTGTGATTGGTCCAAAAAATATGGATTTTGATACTGATGGGCACACAAGGGGGCCTAGTTCACGGCTCAGGTGTTAAAGCCCAATAACTTTGAGAAGCCAATGCTGGCTTAGGACCAATAGTATTCAAACACTTGCCAGGCAGAAAATTAGCCACGTGAGCAGACAAAGATCTTGCAAAGTTATTGCACCCACACATCAGCTATATAATGGGGCCATTATAGTATTAAATGCAGTAAGACCCCTTACGTTGGAGTATGTAGAATCACCATAAACGATATTAACTAGGCCATAGACTTTCGGCCAACAAGACAACTTGGAATGAACAAGAAAATGATGAGCAAAGAATATAAGGAAGCCTTCGAGATACGTTAGAAGTTAAGTTTTTCATTCTCTTATTCTCTCTCTCTCTCAAACCAATTGCTACCTGCCTTGGTCTAACTTGATCGCCAGAGTGTCCGTTAGGGGACTACTTCTCCTTTTGGACCTTCTTGTAGGCACATATCGAGGATTCAATAACTAGCAAACTCATAGAAGACGCGGGTTGGTCCGATCCATCTACCATCGATATCACAGCATCATCAGTTGGCGTTGTCTGTAGGAACTCATCTATGGTCGACAGTTGTGTTCATTGTCACCGGAGGGAACTTTGCTATCACCAATTTTCTACATCAGGGTGGATGATCACAACCAGGTCTATGGCTTCACAACACAATGTTGGTAACCCTGAAGCCGAGTCCTCCAACCCAAATAACCCATCTCCATATTTTGCAGAACGCACCAACAGCATCAACCGGCTGACCGAACAAAACCAAGCCTTGATCAACGTTTTGCTCTAGTGCTACTTACCTATCCCTCTTCCACCACTGAAAATAGTCCCCCCTAACCCGGAACAAACCCATAATTATCACCAATTCTCGCCACATGTATCCCAAGGAATATTTCCGCCCTTTGTCCCAAACCCTCAACCATTAAACCTTGATGATTTGCACGCCCCTCTTCTAGGCTCGTAGCCTCGTCATGAGGGACCACCGTTTTTCCATAACCACCCTCCATTGCACCACGTTACCGTCCATGAAGGTGAGACTAGCAGTGTTCAACCTCCATTTCATGCTTGTGGGGATAATACTCGCGTTTGGGACGAAGAATTACGGACCATGAAGCTTCAGTTACAAGGAGTCATACAGAACATGCAGCATAAACCTTATTCCACCATCAACTCCCCTTTCACCGCTTCCATCAGAGATAAAGCTCTACCTCCTAAGTTCAAAATGCCATTGATTGACACCTTGGATGGTACCACCGATCTGGTCGACCACGTGGAGGCATATCGGACACTTATGATCCTCCACGTCTTTCCAGACGAAATCATGTGTGGCGCTTTTCCCGTCAAGTTGAAAGGGTCGACGCAACTCTAGTTCAGCCAGCTTCCCTCTGACTCTGTCACTTCTTTTCACCAGTTCAACGAGTCTTTCCTAAGCCATTTCATCAATGCGCAGCAGCAACGACACCCTGCAACTCAACTACTAAATATCCGGCAGACCGAAGGGGAATCACTGTACAGCTTTGTCACTCCCTTCAATATAGAGGCCTTACAAGTGGAGAAAAACGATGATAATGTCATTCTCACAGCCTTCATGGCCGGTTTGCGCCCGTCAGATTTTCTCATTTCCCTCTCCAAAAACCCCCAATAGCAATGACCACCCTTTTCGCCAAAGCCCAGAAACACATGAATGTTGAAGACTCCTTGGCGACTCACCAAGACTCCACATCCAAAGCTTTGCAATCCAGGAAAAAGAGAAAAGAACCTGAACCTAGGCACTCACAATACACCCACCGACCTTCGCAGTATATAGATCGGCCCCCACGCTCAGACTGACCAGCTCTTACTCGACCATCTAGTCAGTTTGAATGATACACACCTCTCAACTCGCCTATGGAACAAGTCTTGTACCAAATCCAACGTGATTATGACCTTAAGTGGCCCCAACCATCAAAATCTCTCTCCACCCGTCAGGACCAATCCAAGTACTGCCTTTTCCATCGTGACCACGGCTATACCACTGAAGAATGTGTCAACCTTAAAGACCAGGTCGATGATCTGATCCGCCAGGGACTCCTCAACCTGTTCACAACAACTCGCCCTCACCAAAGACCTAGGACGGACCATCCAAGGCGTAACGACCAGCACACTCCTTCCAAACAGCCTGAACCACCTAGACAATGTGATGATCGGTCTCCACCACAACCCTGAGCACAAGGTGGCCCTGCCCTCCAAGTAGGTGAGATCAGAGTCATCGCTGGAGGGCTCGCTTGCGGCTCACCATCTTGGTCGACACAGCGAGCCAAGCTCAGAAAAATTAGGCAAGGCTCCAATAAGGAAGTGACGACAGTGGCCCGCCTCTACAAACAATCGAAGCAATGGTCTGAACCGATCAACTTTACAAAGGCAAACTGCATAGGCGTTCGCTACCCCCACGACAACCCCATGGTCATTTCTGCTCTCTTATCGAACTACAAAGTCAAGCGAGTACTTGTCGACAATGGCAGCTCCTCAGACATCATCTTCATCAATGCCTACTGACAACTTAAGGTCGGGGAAGAAAAGTTGTTGCCTTTACAAACCCCTCTGGTCAGCTTCACCGGCGATCGAGTGACATCCATAGGCTCCATTGACCTCCCAATCACCATTAGAGAATGTCCACAGCAGTCTACAAAACTACTCACTTTTCCTTGTCGTTGACTACTCTTTCGCCTACAGCATTATACTTGGTTGCACAGCTCTCAACGCCCTCAAAGCTGTAACCTCCAGGTACTATTTAGCCATGAAATTTTTTATCGATTAGGGGGTCGGCACGATGAGGGGCAAATAGATGGTGGCCTGAGAATACTATGTCGCCTCATTAAAGGAGGTTAGAATGAGGAAGGCCAGGATCATAGAAGGCCTTGATGTCAGAGATGGAAAAGAGCTAATCAGAGGGGAACCAGTGGAAGAACTAGTTGAAGTATCCATTGACCCCACCGACCGGACGAAGACGGCCAAAATGGGTAGCTAGTTGCCCCCTGGCCAAAGTTGACCTTACAGCCCTCTTAGCCGAGCATAACGATGTCTTTGCTTGGACTTACTTCGATATGCCAAGCATTGACCCTTCTTTCATCACTTATCATTTCAGTACTGAGCCCTAGTTTCAATCGTTCCACCAAAGACAGCGAATTTTTCATCCAGAACGTAACAATCTCATCGTCACTGAGGTAGACAAGCTATTGAAGGCCCAGTTCATTAGAAATGTAGACTATCCCAAATAGCTATCCAATGTGGTCTTGGTCTGCAAAAACAATAGCAAATGAAGACTTTGCGTCGACTACTCCAACCTCAACCGAGCCTGTTCTAAGGATAGCTACCCACTACCCAGGATAGATCTATTGGTCGACGCAATGGCAGGACATCAGATGCTCAGCTTCATGGATGCTTTCTCGAGCTATAATCAGATCTTAATGCACACAGCTGACCAAGAGCACACCTCCTTCATTACTGACAGAGAAACTTATCATTACCGTGTGATGCCATTCGGTTTAAAGAATGTGGGGGCCACTCACCAATGCCTGGTCACTGCCATTTCCAAAATCCAGATAGGTCAGAATATGGAGGTCTACGTTGACGACATGCTCGTCAAAAGAAAACTCTCCTTCGATCACCTAGTGAACTTGCGGGAGACCTTCTAGGCCTTGCATAAACATAAGATGAAGCTAAACATAGAAAAGTGCATCTTCGGCGTTGGGTCTAGTAAGTTTTTGGGTTTCATGGTCAACCACAGAGGTATTGAGGCCAATCCAGAGAAGATCAAGGCCTTAATAGAAATGCAATCTCTCCGAACGGTAAATGAGGTCTAGCAGCTTACTGGCAGAGTTGCCATCCTTAACCGCTTTATTTCGTGAGCGATTAACAAATGCCTTATGTTCTTCAAAGTTCTCCAGTAGGCTTTTGAATAGACTGTCAAATCCCAGGAGGCCTTCCAATAACTGAAACAGTGCATGGCCAACCCCCTTCTCCTCTGTCAAGCAATGCCAAGAGAGACCCTTTTTCTCTACTTAGTTGTTTCCAGCACTGCGGTCAGTGCTGCCCTTATTAGAAAAGAAGACTCAGTCCAACGCCCAGTTTACTACATCAGTTGCGCACTTCAGGGAGCGGAACATAACTACCACTTGTTAGAAAAAATGGCCCTAGCCTTGGTCATCGGGTCCAGACGACTTCGACCCTATTTCCAAGCCCACTCCATAGTGGTCCTCACTGACCAGCCTTTGAAAAAGGTTATGCAACAACCAGAATCGGCAGGCAAACTCATGCAGTGGTCTGTTGAACTAAGCAAATACAAAATCTCCTACCGACCCAAATAGCCATCAATGGCTAGGCTGTTGCAGATTTTATCCTAAAATTCACCAACCCTACTCCCGACATACCCCTAACATCTGCAAACGTCATTCCTGATACAGAGGACCCCTATTACTGGGCTCTTAGCGTTGATGGCTCATCCCGCAAAGAAGGTAGTGGAGCTGGTTTGATCCTTACCACCCCCGAGGGTGAATATTTCAGGTGTGCTCTCCGATTTTTGTTTACTGCAAGTAATAACGAGGCCGAATTTGAGGCCCTAATAATAGGTCTCCGGCTGGCCAGAGACATTGGGGTTAACCATCTCTGCGTGTCTAGTGATTCTCAGTTGGTCGTCGGACAGATAATAGGCGAGTTCAATGCAAAGGAGGAAACAATGTGGTTATACAGGGACATCGCTCTTCCCCTCACCATCTCTTTAATAGTTTTCACATCAAGCATGTACCCAGGCTAGAGAATTCCCAAGCAGATGAAATCGCCCAGTTAGCTTCAGCAAACCAATCCAACTTCCGCCACGATGTTCGAATTGAATACCTGACCCACCCAGCAGTTTCACCAACTCAACAGGAGGTTCGCCTGTTCCAGGACGAGCCTATCCCATAAGCCCACGACATCATCCTATTCTTGGAACATGGAGTCCTACTAGAGAATAAACAGGAGGCCGACAAGATTAGGGCTCGGTTATCTAATTATGTCATTATCGATGGCATCTTGTACAAACGGGGATTCTCACGACTATACCTCAAGTGTTTAAACGCTGACCAAGCTACCTATGTGATGAGAGAGGTCCATGAAGGGGTTTGTGGCAACCATTCTAGGGGACGGTCCTTAGCTCATAAAATCCTTCGCACAGGCTACTTTTGGCCTACGCTTTACCAGGACGCCACCGACTTTGTACTCAAATGTGACAAATGCTAATGCTTCGCCAACATCCCCCACACCCCTCCAGCAGAATTGATCACGCTCAATAGCCCCTATCTTTTCGCCAAGTGGAGAATCGATCTTGTTGGCCCATTGCCGACTGGCAGAGACCAAGTAAAGTTCGTTGTGGCCACCATCGATTACTTCACCAAGTGGGTGAAAGCGGAGTCTCTTGCCAAGATTACCGAGCGGAATACTACCAAGTTCATTTGGCAGTCCAATGTGTGCCGTTTTGGGGTCCCTCAAGCCATCATTTCTGACAACGGCAAGCAGTTCGACAACGCAAAATTCAGAGGATTCTACGCAGAGCTTAATATCCATACCTATTTCTCCTCTCCTGGCCATTCCTAAGCTAATGGGCAGGTTGAAGTCACCAATCGCTTCTTGTTAAAAATAATCAAGAGCAAGTTGGAAGTCGCTAAAGGACTCTGGGCAGATAAGCTCCCAAATATGCTCTGGGCCTATCGAACGACAGTGAGAACTCCCATGGGCGAAACCCCGTTCCGGCTAACATACATCGTCGAAACGGTTATCCTCGTGGAGCTAAGTCTTCCAACCCCCCAGATGATACACCTAAACATAGAACTATATAACGAGTTGCAACGGGCCGAACTGGACTTGATTGAAGAACTACGAGAGTCAGTTGCTGTCAGGCTAGCCTCATATCAACAGAGAATGCGGAAACATTATAACCATAGAGTCAGACCTTGAGAATTCACAGTGGGAGACCTGGTCTTACGAGAAGCTACTCTTACTACCAAAAACTCGACTGATGGCAAGCTAGCAGCTAAGTGGGAAGGACCTTACATCGTCAAAACTAGACCCCGCCCAGGCACTTACCATTTCCAAGATATGGCGGGCAGAGACCTCCCTCATCCATGGAATGCCAAGCACCTAAAGCGATATTTCCAATAAAACAACATCTTCTACTTTTTGTATAGTTCAATTGTTGTATAAATTTATGATCCCAGGACTTTGCTATTCGGAACACTTGTTCATTTTTGCCCTTACCATACAATGTATAAACTTATGATTCTAGGACTGTGCCTTAATGCTGACAAATTTCAATCCCCATTATTTCTGTTGTACTTTTTTTTAAGAGCTCAGCTAGACTAAGTCAAGCAAGTCTCGGCCCGATTGAGCATCACAAGTCTCAGCCAGACTGAACTTGAAGAGCTCAGCCAAATTGAGTCAAGCAAGTCTCAGCCCGACTGAGCATCACAAGTCTCAGCTAGATTGAACCTGAAGAGCTCAGCCAAAATGAGTCAAGCAAGTCTCAGTCTGACTGAGCATCACATGTCCTAACTAGATTGAACCTAAAGAGCTCAGCCAGACCGAGTCAAGCAAGCCTCAACTAGACTGAGCATTACAAGTTTCGGCCAGACTAAGCCTGAAGAGTTCAGCCAGACTGAGTCAAGCAAGCTCCAGCGAGACTGAGCATCATAAGTCATAGCCAGACTAAGCCTGAAGAGCTCAGCCAGACTGAGTCAAGCAAGCCTCAGTCAGACTAACCATCACAAGTCTCAGCCAGACTGAGCCTAAAAAGCTGTAATAACCCTCATCACTGATCACCGATTGATTACTGATTACTGCTAAACTGAGAATGATTATGATTGGTAATTGAACTGACTGGATTACTAAACTGACTGACTGAAATCTGAAACTGAATTGATTGCCTGTATCTGTTTGAATTGCATTTTATCTATTTGTCGTTTAATTATCTGCTTGCATTTTTATGTTTAGACTATTAATTGAAGGCCTTATTGGCGGCTGAACCCGAAATCGATTTTGTATGATTAAACTAGATTAAATAATGAAAACACATATGTTGCCTTATTTACGGAATTGCCATTTTGAGTGGGCCACTATCTAACACCTCTAGGAGCCTTGTATACACTTAGACTAACATTTTCTTCAGCCATTTTGAGCTCACCACCGAACTAGAGAGGGAGAAAGTGAGAGAGTTGAATTGTTCTTGTTGATTTGCTTGGGAATTGGAAGAATTGTTAGAGAATTACCTATTTGAACTTCTAGTCTTGCATTGGAGGCCTAAGGTAGAGTAATTACCCTTTTGTTTTCTTGAAATTGAGCTTCTTCTTGCATGATTAATGGGCCTTTAGTGATCTAAGGCTTGTATTGGGTCAATAGTGTTAATTTAGAGCTCAATTGTTGTATGCATGGCATACTCTTGCATTTTTGAGCTAGTTCTTCATAAAATTGGACATGCATGCTCATATTTTTACAATAGACCATGAACTTACCATGTTTTTGGAAGTTTTGGCTCACTAGAGCATCAAATTGAAGCTTTGAAATGATTTGAATTCATGCATGTTTGCATGTTCTTCATGTTCATGAAAATGGGTTTGAATTTGGATTTAATTGACTCACCCTTGGGCTTTGATTTCACAAATTGAGCTTTGAAACTTGTTGTATATTGAGTGTAGATGTGTTTTCCAGAATTTGGGCCCAAGAGGTCGAGTTTTGAGCTTAGGAATGCTTGGTTTGAGTTTGGGAGGCAAATCTGGAAATTCCAGAATTTGGCTTTTACGCTCGAGCGAAGGATTCCATGCTCAAGCGACCACCGTTTACTCTGAGCGCCGCTCGAGCGAAGGAATGGTGGCTCGAGCGTAAATTTCAAGCTCTCAGAATCTTGGTGCACACAGACGCACGCTCGAGCGAGAGAACCTATGCTCGAGCGAGGACTGTGTCTTACGCTCGAGCGAGCGTCGAGCGAGCATCGAGCGGAGCTTTTCAACATCCAGCACTTTTTGCATTTTTGCAGACCGCTCGAGCGAGGAAGTCCACGCTCGAGCGACCCTACTGTTTTGACCAGCTCGCTCAAGCGAGGAAAGCCACGCTCGAGCGAGACCCCTGTTTTCTGAAAATTTTGTTAAATATTTAAAAGTGCATCTTTGCATCCTCATCCCATCCTAGGCATTCTTAGGCCTAGTTTAAGGCATCTTAATGAGGATATAGATGTAGAACCACACCGAGGCAATTTAGGGATTAAATTATTATTTTCCCCAACTGTGTAGCTTAGTGTGTGTTCACTCTGTACTGTCTAGGGCTGGCATTTCGAGGAGACGCTCTAGCTTACAGTAGCCCAGAACTCTGTGAGTAACAATTGTGTAAAGATATGTTCAAAATGATTATCTTCTGAATACTGAACTGAACTGTTTACTGAACTGATATTGTTTACTGAATGAATGTATGTCCTATATTCTGAACTGTACTGTGGCATCCTTAGCACCTACTGTTTACTGTTACTGTTACAGAGATCTCTGTCGGTTCCCTCGTGAAACCACTACTGTTTACTGATTGATGGCTATCATTACTACTCGGTCTTTTAAGACCTACTGTTTACTGTTATGTTAATGGATGTACCACATATGACTGTTTACTGCACCGAACAACTGATATACTGATTTAATGAACTGTTTTCATTACTGTAAGGACATTCATTCTAAACCTCTTTACGCATTATGTTATTCACTGGGCTTTAGCTCACTGCTCATATATATATATGTAGGTGTACAGGCACCGGACCAATGCTAGAAGCGTCGGGGTAAACTCCAGTTTTGTCAAGCCAACCACTATGCCTCACTGCGAGGTTCCGAGCCTGCCAAGCTAAGGCTTCGGGGTGTTTTTATTTCCCCGTCTGTCTCTGTACCGTTTTGTAGCACTGTATAGACTGTACTGTATTGTTAGTAGGGATTAAGTCCCTGTACTGAATGATTGTAAATATTGTGCATAACCGTTCTGTACTGAATGCTTATATGTATAAAAAGTCTTTTTGCATACAGACTATCACAGCTCATTGGACATTGTTTTAATTACTGTAATGGCTTCTGCCATGCCCCTGTACTCTGTTTTACTGTATTACTGTCAAGCAGGCCTTCAGTAATCTCGGATTACTGGCCGGTTACGGTGCTAAACCCATAGGGGCGGGTTTGGGTCGTGACAAGAGCTTAGCCAGACTGAGTTAAGCAAGCCCCAACGAGACTGAGCATCACAAGTCTCGGCCAGACTAAACCTGAAGAGCTCAGCCAGACTGAGTCAAGCAAGCCTCAGCCAGACCGAGCATTACAAGTCTCAGCTAAACTGAGTCTCAGTCTCGGTCTGGCCAAGTCCAGTAACCCTCAATCCAGTTAAGTCTACCACACCTTCCAGTATGCGCAAAACTAATTTTATATAACCATGATTGTTTTTAACCACATCATTGTTTTTACAAATAAATTTCTTTCTTTCATGCAATATTAATTTTTACACAACACCATGCACAAAGCTAGTTCACCAATACAACAAATAATAATAATAATAATAATAAAATCACACAAACATATAATAATAAAATAGCAACCGCTAGACAAACAATCTTTGTAATTTCAACACAAATTCTTCACACCATGCCAAATATTCTTTACAAAGAACTACTTTAATTATTACAAGGATAAATTCAAACAGAACAAAACACCTAAGCCTAGGTCACATCTTCAACTTTCACCTTCCTTATCCTCGCTAGATGCCAAATCTTCTTCCTTAACACCCTCATCTAGTGGGGTCTGGGCAATGTCCCCCTTCCCTGGCCTCACATGGTTGAAGTCAATGTTTGGGAAGAGCTCCTCCGCCCTGTACTTGAAGCTCGTCCAGCCACTATTCCAGTACATGCTCATCTCATGCTTGTAATAGTCTGATCGCTGGAACCTTTGGATTATTTCTTCTTTGGTTTGCCATTCCACCAGCTCAGCAGCAGCCATATTTGATGGCCCAAGACCCCCTCCCCTTCTCTGGCCAAGCCCCTCGCCACAACTACGTCAACTTCCATTTGAAACTTCGGAGATAGCTTAAATTGTTCCACCGCAGCGAGGCACCGATTTGGATAAGCAGCCCTTTTAGACGCCATCACCCTGGTTAACTCTACTGTCTTGGCCTTTTCTTCTTCCAAGGCCCTCTCCAACCCAGCAACTCGTGCATCAGCCTCCTCCTTATCTTTCAAGGCTAGATCACATAGTTATTCATTATTTATGAGGGCCTCTTCCAATCTCTCGTTGGCAGTGGTGCAGGCTTGTTAGACCTCGTCCGTCCTCTTCTGCTCTGTCGCTAGCTCAAATTACCACTTCAAGCTCAGCCTTGACAACTGATAGCTCAGCAATAACCTCAGTCTGGCTTATCCTGGCGCGCTCAGCCAAGTAGCTTTGCACCACTGCCAACACGTCCATCTTTTTCGCCCTCTGCTCATAGGCCAGGCTCTTCGTACAAGCGCTCCGCGCTGCCTTTCTCCAACCGGCCGTCTTTACCCTTACATTCTGCAATTGGGCCCGAGCCTCTTCTAACTTGGACTTCAATGGTTCTGCTTCCACCTTCGTCCCTATTGCCTTGCCCAGCAAATAGTTCTGAGAAAATCCAAAGAATCGAACCGATCCTAACGGTTCTGTGATTTTGAGAACCAGATTAGACCATTACACTTGTAAAACTGGACCAGAACCAAACCGAAATAACGGTTCGGTTTTTGGTTTGGTTCACGGTTCTAAAAATTTCTATTTACAAGAATAAATTGTTAATATTAACAAAATAATTACTCAGACTAATAACATTTAACTTATGATAAAAACTAATAATATTAAGGCATTACTCAACATTACATATATATATCATCCTAATATCATTAAAATTACAAAAAACCAATTAACAAAAATAAAACTTGATATTATATATATATCTTTTCAAATTCGGTTCGATTCGGTTCGAACCGTGATTTTTTCATAAAATCCATTAACCGAACCATTTTTACGATTCTCATATTTCTTAAATCAAATTTCTGAAACCGAAACCAAACCAATTCTTAATAGAACTGAACCAAACCGTATGATTTGGTTTGGTTCGGTTCGGATTACTGGCTTGAACGGATTTTAGAACAGCACTACCAACAAAGCGGCCGATAGGGTCACTACCGCCATCTATGTTAAGCAGAATCCTCTCATAAGGTCTACCTCTGTAAATTGTGCAACACGCCGTATGGCTGCGTCCTTAACAATCTCCAACAGACAATCTGCACCAACCCTGGCCTCCCGTTGCACTTTAGTGGGGTCCTCTCCATCTACCATTAAGCGGCCAGCCACCGCATTTACATGATAAGTGGCAGTCTTCAATGACCTCACAACGGAGCTCCTCTCTGGTTCACTCGCCCGCTCTTTTTCCAACTTTTGGCTAGGGAACAAGTCTGTTGGGGGCAAGTCCACTATAGGTAGACCTGTCGATCGGTCCCCCATCACTCTTTCTTTTTGTTATTCTATTTGGCTCCTCACTTCAACGATTGGAGGCTTGACCAGGTCCCTCTTTGCATGCACACCAACTTTAGCCTCCTCCTCTTCACTTTCTAGCGGCACTTCTGTAGCTCCCTTCTTCGTCTTTTTCAGCAAGGATCCTTCTTCATCACTCTCCGTAGTCACTTTCCTCTTATTCTTCTTTTATACAAGCTCCACCTCCTCCCTGCTTTTCTCCTTCAGCGGATCCAACGGCGCTCCCAGTGGCAAAAAGTTTGTCAAGTCCATCTCTCCCAAGGGCTTTGGTTGTGGTCAGATCGACCTTTTCACGACCAGCTTAGGCACTGGACCTAGTTTTTTCTCCTTGTATTTTTTTGCCATTGCGAACGCTTGTTTGTCCTCCGCCTCTAGCACTTTTCTCGTCACTTCCATCTCCTCCGAAGCAGGATCTCCTTAGGTCAGCTCAGGCCCCAGATTCAAGGCAAATAAGGCTGAGGGTTAGATGAGGTCGTCCCATTTCAACCTCTCATTCTCCCTCCATTTTTTTACCCGCTTTACCCTTCTCTCCACCACTACGTCCAACTTGGGCTCTAACGACTTGGTGAGGACTTTCCATATCGTGCGGACTCCTCTCCCTCCATTTGCTGACACAAAAACCACTTTGGCCGCCAACTTTTCACTGACGAGAGTAGTCCCGCCATCAATCCCCTCACAGCTACTACTTGTAGAGCCACTCATGTCACTTGTTGCCTTGAAGCCTTGTAGGATGAAAAAAATTCGTACACTGTCATCATCTCTCATCCGGTCACCCGTGACCACGTCGACCACTAGCTATGGGAGGGGTAGCCTTAGGCCCCCCCGTAGCGCCTTTTCGTACAGTGAGAACTCCATCGGCCGTGCATCAGACGCCCTCTCCTTCGCCGTTGGTAATCTCAACTCTATATCTGCCAGAATCTGATATCTACTACGCAACTCCTTCAGATCCTCTGTTGTTAACATGAATTTGTCAACCTTGGTATGCCAGTGATCAGGCGCCACTTGGCTAATTGGCTGGGCCGCCAAGGCTATTGTCGCCGGAAGGGGTTGCACTGGCCGCTCCACGCGTCTTTCCCCAAGCCTTTCCACTCTATATTGTTTCGCTAATGCATCTCCGTCATTCTCTTCTAACGCATCCGATGTCATGGCCGGTGCTTTGTCTTGTGCCATTTCTTTCACGTTTCTGTATATCGCTTCGGTTACGGGGGTGAGGAAATTTGTGATTTGAAAAATACGAGAGTCCATCTAGATGTAGGAGCTAAAGTTTAGAATACATTGATTTTTCACAATAAGGTAAGTAAATTGCACCAGTCCGAATGCCCAAGGTTTGTTTGTGTTCCAAGGATCGTAATTAAAATTCGCCAGTTTGAAAATTCTACCAAGTTAAAACCTCCGTCTTTCCTACGTCACCCCCTATACAACCCCTTAACTTCCTACTATCACTTCACATCCTCTACCAGTGGCCCAGATTGCTCCACGTGTACAACATCGATCCCTCATTCATCGCACTTATACTCTTTCCTCTCCCCTGTCTATTTTACTTTATATCATTACGTCCTTTGCTGTCCCTCGAGCCCTGTGCACCAAAAATGCCTCCAACGGCCGATCCCTTCAGAGGTCAACAACCACGTCAGTTGGCCACTACGTAGGTCGGTCACATCCTTCAACGGTCGATCCCTTCAGAGGTCGACTACCACATCAGTCAGCCACCATGTAGGTTAGTTACCTCCCTCAATGACCGATCCCTTTAGAGGTCGACCACTACGTCGGTCGGCCACCACGTAGGTCGGTCACCTCCCTCAACAATCGATCCTTTCAGACGTCGACCACCACGTCAGTCGGTCCCCACGAAGGTCGGTTACCACCCTCAATAATTGCTCTCTTCCGAGGTCGACCACCACGTCGGTCAGTCCCCTCCCTCTACGGTTGGTCCCTTCAGCAGTTGACCATTACGTTGGTTGGCCACCTTCCTCAGTGGTCGGTCACTACGTAGGTCGGTCGACCATTGCACCGGTCGAAGCCCCTCTTCAACGGTCAGTCAGACCCTCGGTCGCTCACCAAACCACCACCGCTCCAAATCGCCCACCATCCCTCCCCTCTTTCCCCTTTGGTCCTCTCTTTGGTGACTTGGGGGATTATTCTCTTCTTTTTTATTCCCTTTGTTGGACTAAAGCTGCACTTGGGAATGGGGGACTACTAATATTGATGGGCACCAAAGGGAGCCTAGCTCACAGTCTAAGTGTTAAAGCCCAATAACTTTGAGAAAACAATGCTAGCTCAGGACCGATAGCATTCAAACACTTGTCAGATAGGGAATTAGCCACGTGAGCAAACAAAGATCCTATAAAGTTATTGCACCCATACATTATCTATTTAATGAGGCCGCTATAGCATTAAATACAGCAGGACCCCTCATGCCGAAGTATGCAGAATCACCATGAACGATGTTAACTAAGCCATAGACTTTCGGCCAACAAGACAGCTTGGAATGGATAAGGAAATGATGAGCAAATTATATAAAGAAGCCTTCGAAATACGTTAGAGATTAAGTGTTTTATTCTCTTCTTCTCTCTCTCTCAAACCAATTACTACTTGCCTTGGTCTAACTTGATCGTCGGAGTGTTCGTTGGGGGATTACTTCCCCCTTTGGACCTTCTCGTAGGCACACATCGAAGATTCAATAACCAACAGACTCATAGAAGATGCGGGCCGGTCCGACCCATCCACTATCGATTAGGGGTGTTCAAAAAACCGAATTACTCGCAGAATCGACCCAACCCGACCGACCCGTTCATGGTACGGGCGGTTTCAACCAACTTCACGGTCGGCTGCGGTTGAAATTCTTCAATTTTATTTAATTTTCGGTCGGAGGTCGGATTTATTTAAAAAATATTCATCCAACTCGACCCGACCGAAAATATATACGTGTATTATATATACTTTTAACCATTACTTGGGATTTACTTGCCTAGAAAAATAAAACAACAGCAGCATAACATCATTATTGTTTTTTTCAAGAAAACTTTTATATCTTCCCAATGCATTTATCATCTTCCCAAGTGATAGATCTGACTTCCCATCTACCCCTTTGTCTCCTCCACATCATCGCGTTTCATCTCTCTCATTTCCTTTCTTCTTCTGAAACTTCTCATCTCCCTCTTACTCCCTTTCGGCTCCATCCTCTTCTCTCTCTCTTTGAAAGATAAACCCATCCTTTATTATTTCTGTGTTTTTTTTTCCTCCCCCGTTTAGCTCTCTCTTTCTCTCTCCTTTTGAGGGACAAACCCATCTAAGTCTTTCTTATCTCTGTTTTTTTCCCCTTTCGTGTCTCTCTCTCTCTCATGACAAACCCATCTCTCACTATCTTCCTCATATCAATAACAATGGTAGTGATTGCGATTGCGATAAGCAATGATTGTGATGTTGTTGAATGGTGGCGTGGACGATCACTGAGGGTAATGGCAAGTCTTCCCCCCTCTCTCTTTCTCTTCCTTATATTCTCCTCTCTTCCATTCTTTTTCATAGGTCTGTACATACATATATATATTTTTAAATTTGTTGTTTTGAAATTTTATTTCATTTTTCATATTTTTTTTTTAAAATTTGTTAGATATTCGAAATCATCCGAATCGACCGCCAAATTGATCTCTTTTATTCGGTCGATTTCGAATAGTAGTTCGGTCGATGACGGATGGCCGATTCTGTAACCTGAATGTGTCGGTTCGGCTGACGGATTAAGGGTAAACCCGAGCCGAACCGACCCATGAACACCCCTACTATCGATATCACGGCATCATCAGATTTCATATTTGAAAAGTATATTAATTTCATCTAAAAATGTAGACTCTACTATTTTCTACTAATCAAAAAGTGCATATTGTTTACATTTTTTGAACATGCGAGTAAAATGAGACTCATCTCACTAATTATTTGTTACCAATACAATGATAACACATGAAATACGTAAATATAATAAGTATAATACAAACAGTCCCAGTTGATAGCTCGAAATTTGTGGGTCGAATTTGGCTCGACGCCAAAACGACGTCATTTTGGCGTCGATATTTTTTTTTTAATCAGAAATGAAGAAGAAAAGGGAAGAAGAAGAAGAAGAAGAAGAGAAGGGAGAAGGAGAAGAAGAAGGAGGGGACGAACTGGACAGGAGGGGGCATCAACCAGTGGCGGAGGAGCAGCGGAGGGGCGGTGGTTGTCGGCAGAACCAGCACGAGCCTGTCGTCGGCAGAACTAGCACCCGCCGTCGTCCTCCGTCGTCGGCAGAACCAGCACGAACCAGCACGAGCCCGCCATCGTCCTCGTCCTCCGCCGTCGTCCTCCTTCTCTCTTCCTCTTCTTTTCTTCCTCTTTTCTCCTTCTCTCTCTCTTTTCTCTCTCTCTCTCTGTATTCAAATGCCAGAAAAAAAAAAAAAAAAAATTTGACCCAAAATCGGGCCACAAAATTTGAGCTACCACCTATTTTTCTAATACAAATATTATATGATCATTGTAAAATTATTTATGGTTGACCGACAACAAACCATTCTTGGCTTTTTTGTGGGGACGAGTGGAATGACTTTGTTTTCTGCATTAACTGGATGTGGCTTTACGTTTTTACTTATTTGACCCTCGCATTATTTTTGAAAATGAACACAAAGGGCACCAAATATTTCAAAAAGAAATTCCGAGGAACTCTCGACGTATGAGGCAATTGATAAATCCTATTTTTGGACTTGTCAATCTGATATTTACGTATTCATATATTTAAGATAATTGCTGATCAAAAAAAATATATTTAAGATAATTATTCAAGTGAAAAATCCAAATCAAAACCTTTTTTCCATACATTACGTTCAGTTTAATATAGTTTCATGATTTTTGTAATCTTTCTCCAATGATTGAACCCCCCAAAAATTTTCCAAAACTATAGTTGATGTATGAGTAATATACTGTAGTTGATAGCAAACTCATACATTTATGGGTTAGTCACTAAACAAGCAATATAATCAAATTTACCTAGTCAGTTAAGTAATGTTGGACCGATTAATCCTTTTAATGAGTCAATCTGATTACAAATTTATAAATTTTGAAGAATTTATCAACCAAGAGTTATGATATATTAAATAAGACTAAACACTCTATCATGATGATGCTAAGTTTATCTATGAAATCTTTTTATAAGTAGATAAAATATAATAAATTTATTAATAGAAAATATAATACAATGTGTCTATTTTGACCACTAGATTAAAAATAATAAGATAAAGTAAAATTTATGGCTAGTGTGATGAAAGTGACATAGGGCAAAGTTGAGTTTGGGAGGGTCAAAAACATTGTACTTGAGAAACTTATTAAATTAAAGGAATTGAAATGAAATGAAATTATTGTTTATTGTACCAATGGGTTTGCAATTAATTGCAGCAAAGTTATATGCACATGTTCCATCATGGATTACTCTTTTATAAAACCATCACTGTGCCATGCATATGCCACACTACACCATGCTCAGTGCATTCATTAAGAGGCGAGAGAGAGAGAGAGAGAGAGAGAGAGAGAGATTACACTTGTGAAAAACTTGTATGGCTGGCATTGTGACAGTGTCTACAAATCCATGTTCGGTAAAGTTATCAATTTTCTGTCTATATATATGTACTTTTTTTTTATAGCAAAAGTTGAAAATAAAAAAAAATTATTTATTATGCGTAAATATTTTGAATATATATAAAATGAGAACAATCGTATATTATGAGTTGTCGAAATTGGTGATTGATAATGGATATAGTGATTGGCAATGTAATGATTAGAAACAGTTGATGATATTGGTCGGTGGTCGTGAGAATAGTTGTTGAAGGCAAGAGTATTCGGCGGATATTTTGATCCGTTTAAATAAATTGAATCGAATTAATTCGTTACATTTTTTACGGATGTATGATGATAAATAGAAGGTCTTAGATTAATTTTTTTTCAATCCGTCTAGTTTTGAACCGATGGAGGATTTGAGGTTTTTTTGGTTACAACCGAATTATCAAATCGCGAGCACTCTTAGTAATTTGTAATACTTTGTATTTTTAATTTGGTTAAATATTCTATTTATGCTTTCAATTGAAAAAGAATTTAGCTATTTTGTTGTATTTTTAATGTAGAATTCTTTTTATCAAATGACAAGTATTGATATTTGGTATTTTTGTATGGAAAAAATAAGGTTTAATTTTGCCATTTTAAAAAAAAATCAAATTAAATAGTTTTTGAATATAAAAAAAAAAAAAAAAGAAGTAATGAAATAATTTTTGATAATGCATAGTTTTCTTATATGTGTTTATTATAGGTATTTGACAATTTACTTGATACTCTTTTGGTTATGTTGAGTTAGATTGATATTCAAAAAAAATGTGAACAAGTTGTATTAAATTCAAAATTTGTAAAAGTTTAAACCACCAAATCAATTTTTATCCATCTGTTAATCTGTTCAATCCGCATTTAACAATCCAACAAACAGATGCTAATTAATTTTTTTGTTAATCAACCAACTTAACGGACGGATAGCGAATTAAAAATTCGCTGACCAGAATGGTATCCCAAGCACCCCTAGTGAAAGGGTGGTTAGAAGTTGTCAAGAGTCATCGGAGGGTTGTAGGTGGGTGAAGGGTCATTGAGGTAGACGAAAGATTGTCAACGGTGGTGGCTAATGATGAATCATGGTTGGAGGTGATAGAAGAGAGAGAACGCAATGAAAAATTATTTTAAAAATAACAAAATGACCTTTTTCATTCCAAAAGTTTTGGAAGTTTCACCGTAACATTCTCCAAAACAAAAACAACATATTAAACAAATTTTTTGCTACCAATTTTTTTTTATTAAAAAAACAAAAATTATTATAGTGGAAGGTTGCCGGATGCATGTTCAAAATAAAAATAAAATCACCCAAGTTTTAGAAAATATAAATAAAAAAAATCAAAATTTTGAAAAATATTTTGCACAAAATATAAAATCGATATGCATTTTCAAACTGTACATTAATTTTTATTTCTGAGAATACGAAAATCAAAAATTTTAAAAAATGAAAATAAAGAATAGAGCCAAACAGTGCCCTAATTTCGCCACACCTCACTGTACACTCAACATGTGAGTTCGTGTGCGGAACAATAATGACAGATACGAAACAGGCAAAAGCTAAAAAAAGATCTTTGCTTATGTACACCGAAATAGTAATTGATGATCAGACTCACCGACATAAGGCCCAGTAACAAAGCCCAATCGAAGTGGGCCCACAACGGTCGCAAAAGTCAGCTTCCGACTGTACCACACGGTCCAACACTCCAGACCTTTCGTCACAATACGCCACAAGACTCTTCTTCTTATAATGTCTGTCTGTATCTATAATCAAAGTAGTCCGTACACGATGGTGTGTTCGGTACATAGCGGCCTTTAATTAGAGTCAAATGTTTGAAAAAAAAAATTGAGGAGTGCCATCGGCACGAAAAATTATTTTTATGTGCTTATATTTTTGATTAATTATAAATTATTATATATATTTTATTATTTTTTAATTATTTAATATAAAATCATAAGTTTTATTCTCTTACAAAATATAACACAGTTAAAGAATCACATAAACCATGCTTAAGATAACCAAATAACTTCTCCATCATGTCATGCACTAGTATATATACATAAAGATTGGGTGAATATAAAATCGATTATGTCTTATGATTTGAATTAGGAGTTTTTAATTATAATAATATTGAGAGGATTTTTTTTTGGTCAAAAATATGAAAATGTTAAGCAAAAAAAGACTCCTAAGTAGCTTAGAAAAAGACTAATTTATTTGAAAAAATAAAATAAGAGTAATGTTATATTCACCGAATTTGGCCTCACTTGAATTGTTAGAATTTGTACATGCCAATCATCTGAGAGGTGGTCTGGTCAGTCATTCAACAGATACCGGTTGACAAGGGTAATACCGGTCATCCGGCTTACATAATTCAGGCGATTCAAGAAACTCAAATTTGATGTATCAATCATTTTTATAAAATAATTGAACTATGTAAACTTTTTTTTTGGTAAATAATTGAGCTATGTTAAGTTGAATGTAATAAATTGTGAAAAAACCACTTTCCACTTTAACATTGTAATACAAATAATTCAATTTAATTTTTTTTTACCAAAACAGCCTAGCATGCCATAGATGACTTTTAAAGTTTCATTTCAGTGCCTATACAAAAGTATGCCTTTGGGGAGTACCGACAAAAAAAAAAAAAGTCAGAGTTTTAAAAAAAACTTCTTTTACATTAAAAAAAACTAATCATATAACCCAGGGGTGAGTGACAACCTGGTAAGGGTCTGGGGTTTAAGCCCCTAGGTCCTGGGTTCAACTCCCCTCTGAGCCAATCTCCTGAGCGTAGCACAGTTGGTTAGGAGGTTGACCTCAAGGATGCCTTATCAGCTACTTGGTGTGGGTTTAATTCTCCCCCGCTGTGCAAGTTCTGACTTAAGCGGAGCTTGCCTTGGGAGGTCGGGACAAGCTTCCAGGTTATAGTCTCTTATTCGGAACGGACAACAGGACACCCTGGTGATCTCCTCAGGGAGCGCTGCCTTGGACCTGCCAACAGGACACCCTGGTGATCTCCTCAGGGAGCGCTGCCTTGGACCTGCCGGGAGAGTAGGAAGATTTTCCTGTACCAAAAAAAAAAAAAAAAACTAATCATATATATCCATCATTCATATTTTTTTGATAAAATTTTAAAAATAAAATTATTTTTAGATATATTAATTTCTCTTTCTTCATAGAAAGATTAAGAGTGTTTGGTTTGTATATCTAGAGTAGTTTTTGAGATAAAAAATACGAAATTTTGTTTGGTTTGTCTTTTTTCAGAAATGATTTAAAAAAATTATTTTGAGGAGAGCTTAAAAAAAGTGATTGATTTGATGTGAATGAGAGAGAATGACTTTGGAAAGTAGGTAACAATCAAAATTTTGAGATTTTTTAAAAAAAAATTTGTTTGATTTGATTACTCTTGAAAATTTGTTTGTAAAGAATTTTTTTAAAAAATTTTTCTAAAAAATAAACCAAACAAGGCCTAGTTTTAAAAAATAACTAAAAAATCAGATCCTAACGAGTCACCATAGCAAAATTGGTCATACATGGGCGGCGCTGCAAACAAGCTAGCTAGCTGCTAAGAAACTTCGAAATTATTTTCTTTCCATTTTTTTTGTTTTTTTTTGCCAGTCAATAAATTTTTTTTTTTTTGGGGGTACATTCAATAAATCTCTTTGTTTGGTAGCCTTTCTTCTATGGTTTCATTTTGCTGTACAACGCGTTTAGGTCGATGGAGCACACCCATGTGTTCAAATCAATAATTTGATTGGAAATCTATGAAAGAAAAAAGAAGAAAAAATGAATTAATTAGTATTTAATTTTTTTAACAGGAAAAAATTTGTGGAGATAAAGAAAAACAATTATGATCAAAATAAAACCTTAAATTTACAATTCAATTTTGATCAGTGTTGTAACTTGATTTGTAATTTTGATAATATTAAGTCGCAAATTTTAAAAATGCAGAATAAAGAATTTGTTCGAGCTAATATATATGATCACATAGTACTGTTGTGTTAACACAAATTCATCGTCTTTCATATCTAAACAATTAGTGCCATACAAATATTAAAAAAAAAAAAATTGTGATTCTTTATTTTAAAACACAAAATTCATTATTGTGGAAACATAATTTTTGAATAATAACACGTGACCGAGGTGGCACCGATGTGGCACCAAAGTGCCAGTCGAGGTGCCACGTGTACCGGTCATGACACCGAGATGATCCCGGCTAAGCCGAGGTTATCTGCGAAGATACCGGAATTCGGAATAAGCGGATAAGGGACAAGAGTCCTAGAATAAGAGAGGACTTCAGTTTGGATAAAGATAAGACTCTTAGGGAGTTTATCTCAATCTAACTGGGAGTCCAGGATTAGCATTGAGCCAGAGTCCATTGAAGTTAGGCTTCTATTGGGATTAGGTTAGTGTTGGCTATAAAAGAAAGGTACCCTCGTGGGTCAAAGGTACGCTTTTTGTATTTTGAATAGTGAGTTAAGCACTTTTGCTATCTTTGAGAGATAACTGACTTGATCGTCGGAGTCCCCCCAGGTGGACGAACCACCACCGGAATTTTATCTTTTTGTTGACAGGTCGTTCGGGCTTAATCTATTCTGTCGGTGTTCTCCAACTGAGTACCTGTTTGGCAGTGTGGTTGGAAATTGGCTCACACAATTTGATGCCATCTGTGGAAAAGAAAGGAGAATAGATGGCCAACGACGGCCGGAAAGAAAAGGTTGGGGACGACATCCTTACTGGGAGTGGTAAGCACTTTAATCCCAATGTAGAGGAGGATAATAGCAATGAAGAAACCTGGGGTCAGAATCCCGGAGAAAAAAACGTCGGTAAGGAAGGTGACGTACCAAAGAAATCAGACCGAAACGGGTATTATAACAAGGACGACCTCCAAGTATGGAAAGATAGATGCCTGCGGAGAGACGAAGAGATGAAGGGAATAGCAGACAAATTGGCGGACCTGCAAATAGTCGTCAATTTCATGATGCAGAATAACGTCATACAGCCATCGTTCCCATTACAAGATACGCCGATTCCAGTCGCCAAGAAGGATGCCCGTAAAGGGGGGCATAAAATAGTTCCTGTAATTCCACAGCACGACAAGACCAAGGGACATTCTCACCGGCCTTCACGGGAGGACGGGCATGGAGGATCAACGAGAAGAGAATCCCAAAAGACACGCCAAACCAAAGAAGTCTACACCAAAGAACATTGCGATGTTCAAGGGAAGGAACTCTGTTTCGACACGACCAATGGAGGAAGGTCTAAAAGGACTCATAATGACACTGGAAACAGCGCACCGAAGAGGCTAAAATCTAGGAATAGCCGAGCTCCTGGATGGACCAAGGAGGATCTGAGGGATTACCTCCAGAGGAAGCGACAAGATGCCGAGGTAACCTCCTCGGTCAAGCTGAGAACGCCATTCTCGATAGAGTTGGACAAATTTGAGGCCCCGAAAAGGTTCAGTATACCGAGATTCCAGATATACGACGGTAAGTCAGACCCTAACTTTCACATCGGCTTGTACCTGAACTCGATGGCACTATACACTGAGAACGAGCCGTTGCTTTGCAAGGTGTTCCCCTCGTCCTTCGAGGAAATTACATCGGACTGGTTTCACAAGTTACCGAAAGGAACTATGAAAAGAAAGGAGAATAGATGGCCAACGATGGACGGAAAGAAAAGGTTGGGAACGACATCCTTACTGGGAGTGGTACGCACTTTGATCCCAACGTAGAGGAGGAAAATAGCAATGAAGAAACTTGGGGTCAGAATCCCGGAGAAAAAGACGTCGGCAAGGAAGGTGACATACCAAAGAAATCAGACCGAAGCAGGTATTATAACGAGGACGACCTCCAGGTATGGAAATATAGATGCCTACGGAGAGACAAAGAGATGAAGGGAATGACAGACAAATTGGCAGACCTGCAAACAGTCGTCAATTTCATGATGCAGAATAACGTCATACAGCCATCGTTCCCATTACAAGATACGCTGATTTCAGCCGCCAAGAAGGATGCCCGTAAAGGGGGGCATAAAATAGTTCCTGTAGTTCCACAGCACGACAAGACCAAGGGACATTCTCACCGGCCTTCACGGGAGGACGGGCATGGAGGATCAACGAGAAGAGAATCCCAAAAGACATGCCAAACCAAAGAAGTCTGCACCAAAGAACATTGCGATGTTCAAGGGAAGGAACTCTGTTTCGACACGACCAATAGAGGAAGGTCTACAAGGACTCATAATGACACTGGAAGCAGCGCACCAAAGAGGCTGAAATCTAAGAATAGCCGAGCTCCTGGATGGACCAAGGAGGATCTGAGGGATTACCTCCAGAGAAAGCGACAAGATGCCGAGGTAACCTCCTCGGTCAAGCCGAGAATGCCATTCTCGGTAGAGTTGGACAAATTTGAGGCCCCGAAAAGGTTCAGTATGCCGAGATTCCAGGTATACGATGGTAAGTCAGACCCCAACTTTCACATCGGCTTGTACCTGAACTCGATGGCACTATACACTGAGAACGAGCCGTTGCTTTGCAAGGTGTTCCCCTCGTCCTTCGAGGAAATTACATCGGACTGGTTTCACAAGTTGCCAAAAGGAACTATGAAAAGAAAGGAGAATAGATGGCCAACGACGGACGAAAAGAAAAGGTTGGGGACGACATCCTTACTGGGAGTGGTAAGCACTTTGATCCCAACGTAGAGGAGGATAATAGCAATGAAGAAACCTGGGGTTAGAATCTCGGAGAAAAAGATGTTGGCAAGGAAGGTGACATACCAAAGAAATCAGACCGAAGCGGGTATTATAACGAGGACGACCTCCAGGTATGGAAATATAGATGCCTACGGAGAGACGAAGAGATGAAGGGAATGGCAGACAAATTGGCAGACCTGCAAACAGTCGTCAATTTCATGATGCAGAATAACGTCATGCAGCCATCGTTCCCATTACAAGATACGCCGATTCCAGTCGCCAAGAAGGATGCCCGTAAACGGGGGCATAAAATAGTTCCTGTAGTTCCACAGCACGACAGGACCAAGGGACATTCTTACCGGCCTTCACGGGAGGACGGGCATGGAGGATCAACGAGAAGAGAATCCCAAAAGACACGCCAAACCAAAGAAGTCTGCACCAAAGAACATCGCGATGTTCAAGGGAAGGAACTCTGTTTCGACACGACCAATGGAGGAAGGTCTAAAAGGACTCATAATGACACTGGAAGCAGCGCACCGAAGAGGCTAAAATCTGGGAATAGCCGAGCTCTTAGATGGACCAAGGAGGATCTGAGGGATTACCTCCAGAGGAAGTGACAAGATGCCGAGGTAACCTCCTCGGTCACACCGAGAACGCCATTCTCGGTAGAGTTGGACAAATTTGAGGCCCCGAAAAGGTTCAGTATGTCAAGATTCCAGATTTACGACAGTAAGTCAGACCCTAACTTTCACATCGGCTTGTACCTGAACTCGATGGCACTATACACCGAGAACGAGCCGTTGCTTTGCAAGGTGTTCCCCTCGTCCTTCGGGGAAATTGCATTGGACTGGTTTCACAAGTTGCCGAAAGGAACTATGAAAACCTGGGAAGGCCTGGCCGAGATGTTCGTGACCAGGTTTGTGACAAACAAGCTACATCCATTAAGGGTGGACTCCCTGATGGCTCTGAGAATCAGTGAGGATTAAAGCCTTAGGGCCTATGCCAAGAGGTATTATGAGGTATTTAACCGGATACCAGGATGCAACAAAGAGGTGGCGGTCGTGTCTTTTAAGAACGGCCTGAAAGATGATTGTTTGCTTCAAAAATCATTGGCAAAGACACTGCCAAAAAGTATGGAGGAACTGATGGCCAGAATTGAGAAGTATGCAAAGGCCGAGGAAGACACGTCGGGGACAAAGGCGTCGAAACAAGAGAAAGAAAACGGCTCGCCGAAGCGAGGCCGAGGTAATGACAGGTACAACAAGCAAGAGACAAGATTAAGGGCTGAGCAGGCAGTCATAACTGTATTCTGAATCCCAGTTTACAAAGTCTTGGAGAAAATCCGAAATTAGCCCTATTACAGAGCACCAATAAGGGTTCCGGGCGAATTTAAGGGAAGAAGCCTTGGTAAGCACTGTGCATACCACAACGAGGATAGACATCTGACTCAAGGGTGCAGAGCCCTAAAGACACATCTGGAAGACTTGGTAAGATAAGGTCATTTAAGGGACCTTGTAGACGAGGCCAGAACAAGGGAAGAGCAAGCAAGACTGCCTCAGGCACTGGCAGCACTGCCTCCTCCAGCACCACAACCGCAGGCAGGCGGACCTCGAGTGATCAATATGATTCACTCGAAGGTTAATGAGAATGAAATACGTGGGGAGACTCAGAAGGTAAAACATTTGCAACATGTGTACCAGGTCAGGCGGAAAAGACCTAGGGCAGACGAGTGTCAGGGACCAGTGGTGTCCTTTACTGAAGACGACTTAGAGATGGTGCAGCATCCACACAATGATGCCTTGGTAATATCCCTCCAGATTGGAGAATGCTAAGTAAAGCGCATCTTAATTAACCAGGGCAGCTCTTGTCACATCATGTATGTCAGGTGTTACAAGGAGCTTGGCCTTCACCAAAATGATCTGGAACAATCCAATGGTCCAATGGTTGGGTTCAATAGAACGCCGACGTGGCCCCTGGGGGCAGTAAGTTTGAAGGTGCAGGCTGGCACCAAGAAGGTAAAAACTGAGTTCACAGTAATTGACACTCCCTCCCCTTATATTGCTATCTTAGGAAGGTCATGGCTGCATGCAATGGGGGTTGTTCCCTTAACATTACACCAGCTATTGCGATTCCTAACAGAGCATGGAATTGAGGAGGTCAAAGGGGATCAAGTGCAAACAAAGAATTGCTCAATGGCAGCAATGAAATCCACCTGCAACATACGAGAAGCAGAAGCCGCAGAGATTGAAGATGAGGACATGGAAGTCTTAGAGGACGTCGGCAAAAAGCCGATCGAGAAAAGTGAGGAAGCCTTGAAGAAAATCCTTGTCCAGTAAGGGGATGAAGAGTGCTTCTTCCTTCTCGGCTCGGGCTTGGCCGCGGAAGAGGAAAAAGAGCTAGAGGCGTTCTTGAGAGCAAACATTGAGGTGTTTGCTTGGACGCCGTACGAAATGCCTAGCATCGACCCCGAGGTCACTTGCCATAGACTGAATGTGGATAGGTTGGCCAAACCTGTCATCTAGGGAGCAGGAAGGCTGACGTTGATACATGTCAAGGCAGTAGAAGAGGAAGTGGATAAACTTCTGGAGGCCAAGGCCATTCGAGAGGTAAATTACCCGACATGGTTATCAAACAAGGTGGTTGTGAAGAAAAAGAATGGGAAGTGGAGGGTTTGTGTGGACTTCACCAGCCTGAACAAGGCTTGTCCCAAAGACAATTTCCCACTACCCAAGATTGACCAATTGGTGGATGCCACTTCAGGGCATGGAAGGATGAGTTTCCTGGATGCATACAGGGGGTACCATCAGATAGCTATGTACCCCCTAGAAAAGGAGAAGACTGCATTTATCACCCCAAAAGGGCTGTGTTGCTACAGAGTGATGCCTTTCGGGTTGAAAAATGCAAGAATGACTTACTAGAGATTGGTGACCAGGATGTTTAGGCATCTAATAGACAGAACAGTGGAGGTATACATAGATGACATGGTCGTGAAGACCAAGGAACTTGAGGATCATCTGGAAGACTTAAAAGTAGTTTTTGACATCCTTAGAACATATCAGCTCCGACTCAATGCATCGAAATGCGCATTTGGAGTTGGGTCTGGTAAGTTCTTAGGATACTTGGTTACCAGAAGGGGTACTGAGGCTAGCCCCGATCAAATCAAGGCCATTTTGGAGTTGGAAAGCCCACCATCAACAAAGCAAGTGCAGATGTTGACTGGAAAGGCTGCAGCCCTGAATAGATTCATAAGCAGAAACTCTGACAAATGTAAACCTTTCTTCAGCTTAGTGAAGAAAGCCACAGACTTCTTATGGACAGAAGAGTGCGAAGTCGCCTTGGTCGACTTGAAGAAGTATTTGACCATAGCTCCAGTTCTCTTAAATCTAGTACCTGGAGAGGAGCTGTTCTTATATTTGGCAGTCTCAGAGCATGCAGTGAGTGCAGTAGTAATCAGAGAAGAAAAGGGAGAGCAAAAGGCAGTTTACTACGTGAGCAAAACCCTAACTGATGCTGAGACCAGCTATCTACCCTTGGAGAAGCTAACACTGGCCTTAGTAATGGCTTCCAAGAAGCTGAATCATTACTTCCAAGCCCACAAAATTGTGGTGTTAACTGAGCGTCTCTTGAAGTCCCTGCTGCAGTAGAGAGATCTGACAAGCAGAATAGCCAGATGGGCAGTGGTGTTGGGCCAATACGATTTGGAATTCAAACCCAGAACAACAATCAAAGGCTAAGTTTTGGCCAACTTTGTGGCCGAGTTCACACCAGGCGCCATCACACATCGGGCTCCATTGAGCCAACGTCCAGGTGAACAAAGAGAAACCCAGTTGGGGACAGCCAAACAAAGGAAAGAGGAGAAACTCAGGCCCTGCAGTATTTACGTCGGTGACTCCTTCTGCCTATTTGTTGATGGAAGTTCCAATCGACAAGGGGCGGGGATAGGAATAGTGCTAGTATCACCAGATGGGAAGATATTGGAACAATCCATTCGTTTGGGGTTTAAAGCCTCAAACAATGAAGCAGAGTATGAAGTACTAATTGCAGGATTAAAGCTGGCAGTAGCAATGGAAGTTGACAAGGTAATAGCCTCTGTGACTCACAGCTTATCGTCAACCAGGCAACAGGCGAATACGCAGCCCGAGATAAAAGGATGTCGGCCTATGTAAAGGAGGTGGGCAGACTAGTAGCCTTATTCCAAAATTGCCGACTACAGCAGGTTATCTGAGATGACAATAGCCATACCGATGCCTTGGCCAACCTGGCTAGTGCAATGAAACCAGGAGAAGCAAGGACAATAATGATCGAATACTTGTCAGGTCCAAGTGTAGAACCACTGAACACAGAGCATGAAACAATGTGTGTGGATATGGGACCAAGCTGGATGGATGCAGTAATAGTATTCCGTAAAGAGGGAAAACTGCCAGATGATCACAAGGAAGCACACAAGATCAAACTGAAGTCGGCAAGATTCAGTCTGACAGCAGAAGGACATCTCTACAGAAGATCTTTTACTGGACCCCTTTTGAGGTATGTGCATCCTTCACAAGTTGAAGACTTTTGTATGAGATACATGAAGGAGTATGTGGAAGCCACACAAGGGGCAGATCACTTGTTCATAGGGCCATAACTCAAGGGTACTAGTGACCCTATATGCAGAAAGATACTGAAGCCTATGTTAGAAAATGTGAGAAGTGTCAAAGGTTTGCACCTTTGACACATCAACCAGCAATGGACTTGAACCCAGTGTCCAGCCCTTGGCCATTTGCCCAATGGGACATGGATCTTGTTGGACAGCTGCCTCAAGCAACTGGACAAAGGAAGCACCTGCTAGTAGCAACAGATTACTTCACCAAGTGGGTGGAAGCTGAACCCCTCGCAAAGATTCGAGATGTTGATGTGAAGAATTTCATATGAAAAAACATCATCACCAGGTTTGGGATCCCAAGAGTAATAATAGTAGACAATGGAACGCAATTTGACAGTAAGCTAATCAAAAGCTTCTGTGCAAAGTACAAGATCAAGAATTATTATTCCACTCTAAGCTTTCCTCAGAGTAATGGTCAAGCAGAAGCATCCAACAAAGTTATCTTGGATGGGATCAAAAAGAGGCTGGAAGCAGCAAAGGGAAAGTGGGTCGATGAGTTGTCTAGTGTACTCTGGGCATATTGAACTACGCCGAGAAGATCAACAGGGGAATCCCCATTTGCCATGGCCCATGGCACAGAAGTAGTTATTTCATTAGAGGTCGGCATCCCAGGGATTAGAACCCAAGGAGTAGAAAGTGGGACCAACAAGGCATTCTTGGCCTGAGATTTGGATCTGCTAGAAGAAAGAAGGAAGAAAGTAGCAATTCAGTTGGGGGCATACCAGCAGTAGCTTGCCAAGGCTTACAATAAAAAGGTTAACCCACGAGAGGTCCAAGTTGGGGACCTCGTCCTAAGAAAGGTCGCCGACAACAAGAAGGATCCCAGAGAGGGCAAGCTTGGCCCAAATTGGGAGGGACTTTATAGAATCATCTCGGTCTTGGGTAATGGGGCATATCGGCTTGAAGACAGTGAAGGCAAAGAGTTATCAAGACCTTGGAATACTTGCAATCTGAAGTTTTCTATCATTAGATTTTTTATTTTTCAAGTTTCTTGTTATTAGCCGAAGTAATAATAAAGTCTTAGCTTGATTTTTAAACTTGTGCAGTTTGACTGACCAGTCACTTGGCGATGTTTTTGATTGAAACATAACGAATAACGTAGACTTATTATATGGCAGAGTTTCTACTTGCATATAATAGAGTTGAACTAAGTTGGCGATGTTTCTGATTGAAACATGACGAATAACTTAGACTTATTATATGGCAGAGTTTCTACTTGCATATAATAGAGTTGAACTAAGTTGGCAATGTCTCTGATTGAAACATGACGAATAACTTAGACTTATTATATGGCAGAGTTTCTACTTGCATATAATAGAGTTGAACTAAGTTGGCGATGTTTCTGATTGAAACATGACGAATAACTTAGACTTATTATATGGCAGAGTTTCTACTTGCATATAATAGAGTTGAACTAAGTTAGCGATGTTTCTGATTGAAACATGACGAATAACTTAGACTTATTATATGGCGGAGTTTCTACTTGCATATAATAGAGTTGAACTAAGTTAGCGATGTTTCTGATTGAAACATGACAAATAACTTAGACTTATTATATGGCAGAGTTGAATTATTCTTGCATATAATAGAGTTGAACTAAGTTGAAATTAACTTGGACTTGCCATATCGGCAGAGTCAAACACAGATTGAAACTAAGTATATAGATTAAACAGAGAAACCAAGGTTGGTAACCTCGGCCAGTCTTTGTTTGAATACTACCTCGGCGACGAGGTCAAAGCCACATACTTAATGAGAACCCGAGTGGAACTTAAGTTCACATTAGGGGGCAGAGGGCTGAAAGAATGATGCTTGGGAATTAGAATTTACAAGCTAAGGTTGGTCTAACACTTGTTGAAATTTTAAGAAAAATTTACAAGTTGCAGTTAAACCGAGGTTATGTTGAAAGAAGATTGGTTTAACACTTGTTGAAATTTTACAAAAATTTACAAGTTGAAGTTAAGCCAAGATTATGTTGAAAGAAGTATCTACATACTTGCCGAGATTACCATGTTGCCAAGACTTGGAAAATAATGGAAGACAGAAGTCTTGATAAGTAAAAGCAAGGTGCCAACACTTGTGAAAATATTTTCAAGCATTAAACCAAGGCCGAGATAAATGGTCGGTGGGTATATCCGAGGTACTTTACCCCGAGGAGATTGCACAGTTAAGGTGTACTTCAAAGACATGCAAATTATTCTAAGTATAGAATCATACAAGACAGTAAAGAAAAGGCATACATCCAAGCACTCAGAAGAAATACAAAAAGAAAGTTATACTTGCATTCAGATAAGGAAGTTCAAATACAAAAAGGCACTTCGGCCTGATATTGGATATTACTTGTTCAGAGTAGAAAAAGGTACATCGACCAAATAAAAGCCAAAACATTGTTCAAAAGAAGAAAGTACAAGGTACAAGAAACAAAAAAAAAAAAGATTATAACAAGACTACTCGGCAGGTGAAAGAAAGTACAGGGGGCAGAGGGCTGAAAGAAAGTACAGGTGAAACCCTTGTTGCATGCCTGTTTTACTTGCTTCTTATAGTCCTCATGGACATTGGCTTCCCCCTCCTCGTATGCTTTCTCATCCGCCGCCTTGATCTCGGCATTTTTTATGGCCAAGGCAGCATGGAGCTCGGCCTGGGCTTCGGCGGTCGTTGCCTCGGCCTCTTTCTTTTTGGCTTCAAAGACTTTGGCAATGGCTTCAGCGGCCCCAACCCTCTCCTCAGCCTCATCCTGAGCTTTCTTGGCTTCCTCGGCCTGGTTTGTTAGAGTCTTCATCTTGGCCTTAGCCCTATTAATGGTCTTCTGCAAGCTAGCAGCCTCCTTGGTCTTGTTGACCAACTCCTTCCTAATGTTGAAGGCTTGCATCGCGAAAAAGTGGCCATGTTGGATCGCCTAGAAGAAAATAAAAAAAACAAATGTTAGTAAAAATTCTCTAAGTATGAAAAAACAAAGAGTGGAGAGTACCAAGTGATGGGAGCTTACCTGTACAGAGTGCTGCAACATCAAAGCAAAATTTTCGTACTCGCTCATCTCGGCGTTGCTATTGAGATCTTTGGGAATGAGCAAGGCAGTAGAGAGGGCAACACCGACTTCAATGTCGTCGGCGCTGTCGCCAACCTTGACCAGCTTGTCCTCAATTGTAATTGGGGGAGCCCAGGGGGCATCAGACTTCAGAGAGCCCGAGGTTGTTGCCGACTCGGACCTCGGTCTCTTTGACATAGTTGACTCAAAGGGTGCGGCCTCGGCGGGCCTCTTTTCGGCAGCTGAGGCAACTTTTTCCGCCTCAGTAATTTTGGAGATCGGCAAGGTGTCCTCAGAGTCGATCTGAGTTACCGTTGCCTTGGGTTGTGCTTTCTTCAGCCTTTTTGGTTTCGGCTTTGGCTGAGACTGGGATGGTGATGGTTGTGCGGTGACAGTGTTGGAGATGTCGGCGAGAAGGTCATCTGCTACAGCCTTTTTACGACCTATCTCGGCAGTGGCTACGGTTTGACGTCGGCATTTGCGTTGAGAATGAGGGATCAGTTGTGGAGCCAAGGTTGATGGTTGCTCTACTGGATCAGAGGTTGATCCCTGATCTAGCCAAGGTGATGAGGTTGTTGGAGGAGTTGTGGCGGAAGGAGGAGACTTGCTCTTCTTCTTCGGGACGTTGGAAAGCACCGATTTATAGGTTGGGATGAAATCCAGAAGCAGAGGGGCCTTGCGTTGGTTAACAGGCAGGTCCAGCAGCTTCTTAAAGTCCTTGCTGGGGTAGAAGTTTTTGCGAAAATCTTTCGGGGGCTGAGGAAGAGCTGCAAAGACAAAACGAATGGACGTTAGCACAGACAAAAATATCAAAGTAAGAAAAACTTGAAAGCAAGAAAAGGTGACACTTGACTCTTACCATCTCTCTCTGTGAAAACCGTTCGACTTAAGGGATAGAGGTGAAGGTCATCATCTGGTTGAAACTCCCAGTTATCCGAGACGATGAAGTAATCGTCTCCAGCACGCTTGTTGGAGTCAGGGAGGTCGGCAACAAGTTTGTATTCCGTAGACCTGGGCTTAAGGTAGTAGATATAGCCTTTTTCCGATTTCAGGCTGCACATGTTGTAGCAGTATTGGATGTCGGCAAGGGTAACCCTAGCGTTCCCTCTTTTGGCTAAGGCAATTATTCCATTGATAACTCGGTAAGAGTTAATGGCTAGCTGCATTAGGTTCAGTTTATAGTAATGAAGGACTTCTCGGAAGAGAGTATCGAGTGGGAGCCTAAGTCCACACTCTAGAAAGGCAACCACTAGGAAAGGCATGGAGTCTATTATGGGCATGATGGAGTCGTCCTCCCCAGCCAACCTAAGATGAACGTCGGTAGGGATGGTGAACTCCTGCCTAAAGTATTCTAACTTAGTTGGGGTATTTACTCTCCACCTGAACATACCCATGATGTCGGCTAGAGGGACGGGATGTTGGATCTTAGAAGAAAGTGGTTTGATAGGGTTTTAAGGACCTCGGCAAAACCTAAACGTATGTTGGGCAAGGGTTTTTGAAGATCTAAATGGAATTTGTTTCAATTTTCCTAGAGTTTGGAGATCTAAAGAAAATCCCAAAACCTAAGTCTATGAAAACAAAAATTAAAGGCAAGAATCTGGAAAACACACAGAAAACAGAAACAAGAATGTGATTCATAATTAAGAAAAGTGATGAACTATCAAGAACACTGTGACAGAGTGTATACAAGGGTGCGAGGCCAAAAACAGTGGCAAAATGAACAAATGTGTGAGCAGTGCGTGTATACTCAAGAATGAATTGGGCAAAAACAAAGTCATAAGATAGACATGCTCAAATACATGATTGAATTCATACACACAGGTTTACAATCAAGAAGGTGAACAGGATGGCAATGGCAACAAGAAGTACAGTGAGGTTTTTTAAAGAAAAACATAGACTGATAAAGGGGAAAATAGTGACTCACCAAAGAAAAATGAAGCCGGTGTAAAGTATGCCGGGGTCAGACGGTGGCTGTAAGTGGAGAAGAATAGCCAAAACTTTGCCGGAGGAGGTGAACGAAGTAGTTGTAGAGCTTGAGAGCTTAAAATAATGGAGAATTTGAGAAAGTTAGAGAGAGAGAGTTTGAACGAAAATAATGGTGATGAAGTGAAAAGACGGAGAGATGGATGATTTTTTATCAAACGCACGGAATGGCGGCAGAATTGCAATTAATGTGCCTAGGACAACGTGCTTGTCAGATGGCGCATGCAAATATGATGTAACTTGATGGCGTGTGTCAGGTACGGTTCAATGAGAAAGAGACGCGTGGCAAAAACGGTTGAAATACCGTGCACGACAGCTCATACGCGTATTGAAACTCTTGGAGTTCTTAATTTAATGGAACAGGAGCTCGGCTAGGAGGACGATCTCGGCTAAAATACTTAAACAAACTTGGTTATTGGTTCTAAAGCATTGATGAAAACAGATTATAGATCTTGGTCATATGGGGCCAACGAATGATGACCTTGGTAATAAAAGATAAGGCGAGCTTAGCCGACGTGCTAACTGGAAGAAATGATATAGGTTCCATCACCTCAGGATGCCGAGGTAATAGAACCTAAAGGGCAGTTGTGGGGACATAATTTTTGAATAACAACACGTGGCCGAGGTGCCACGTGTCCCGGTCATGACGCCGAGATGATCCCGGCTAGGCTGAGGTTATCTGCGAAGATACCGAAATCCGAGATAAGCGGATAAGGGACAAGAGTCCTAGAATGAGAAAGGACTTAAGTTTGAATAAAGATAAGACTCTTAGGGAGTTTATCCCAATCTAACTGGGAGTCCAGGATTAGCATTGAGCCAGAGTCCATTGAAGTTAGGCTTCTATTGAGATTAGGTCGGTGTTGGCTATAACATAAAGGCACTCTCGTGGGTCTAAGGTACGCTTTTTGTATTCTGAATAGTGAGTTAAGCACTTTTGCTATCTTTGAGAGATAACTGACTTGATCATCGGAGTCCCCCCAGGTGGATGAACCACCGCCGGAATCTTATCTTTTTGTTGACAGGTCGTTCGAGCTTAATCTATTCTGCCAGTGTTCTCCAGCTGAGTACCTGTTTGGCAGTGTGGTCGGAAATTGGCTCACACAATTATTATGTTATTCTAAAAGTAAATTTGATATAAATTTTGTAGTGATATAACATTTCTCATAAGCTTGCAAACACACATATACTCTTTTGATTTGGAAAATCACATTTTGGCAATTTGACACAATTTTCACTCTCACCGGATACAAACCCATTTGCATTTTTATAGAAAAAATTATATAATTTTAATTTATTCCACTAGAACGCAATTTTCTTTTATTTATTGGATTGTCATCTCTTCCAACTAAAAAGCATTCTCATTTCCAAACCCAAATAATTTACAAGTGGGGTCAAAAATAACAAGAAAAAACTATGACACAGAATCTTTAAAGAGTGTCTATTAAAGAAAAAAATTGCATAACTTTATACTTTTTGAGTCATAATTGTAATAATAATAAAAAAAAGTCATAAAACACTACATAAGGTTAATCAAAGATCTCATGAGTTATAACTAAAATATTGTAATAACTAAAAAAAAAAATGGTTATAACTAAAGAAAAAAATCGCATAATTGTGGATGCATATGGTACACTCCTTTCAAAAGATGCGTATAGTAAAATTTCTCAAAAATATAAGTCAAAAGTATTCCTCTTACTAGAGAACCAATTACTATTTGAATTTATTTAAATTATTTATATCTAATAAGATGCAAGCAAGTAAAAATTGCACTAAATAATGTGATACTCTTAAAATAAAATAAATTATAAATAACTTATATAAATTGCTCCAAACCAACAGTTTTGAATGCAACTCTTATTTGATTGTTACAGAGATGTTTGGGGATTCTATTTGCATTTAAAATATTATTCAATACGTCTAATTTCTTAGTACTTTCTAATAAATTATTTAGAATTATAATTTACTCTTAATACATCCTATATTTTTTCACAAATTACCTTTAAAATAAAATCATAATTTATAATACACCTAAATAATAAATAAATCAAAACCCAAAATTACACTATTTTGAAAAATCATTTCAATTGACTAATTAGTACAATCCTAATTCATCACTATAGGTACCTTCTGAAACTCATTTGCTTTACGGGAAGTTCGTTTTATTTATCTATTTATTTATTTTTATTATCAATTTATGGTTCAAATTCACAATACCTTTGAGTGTGTACACACTCAAACACTGCATATATATATATTCAAGTACCTATTGAACGAAGCTAAAACTATAGATTTTGTATTTGAAGTTATGGATTTTAATATTTTGTACAGTGTTTATGATTTGAGTTGTTTAAATTTTCTTATATTTGTAAGTAACAACACAATAACAAACAATGAGATTGATGATAATAGTGAGTTTTGGTAATGTAAGCTACATATTTTGTATAAGCCAATCACAGTTCGACACGTGGCCGGATGAGGGCAATACGGGAAGACAATTCAAATCTTCAATCGTAATCACACACGTGGCAGTTAGTATTGGTTATTGTGGATCTACATAGCACTGGATCAGCAAAGAGATGCAAAATGACATGGTTTCAACGGTTACTCATATTTAAATTCAAAATCATGAGGGAAACCTAACTACAGATATGGCATAGTGGAGTTAACTGTAAGGCAGCATGATCAGCGATCATAGAGGGATGATTCGACGGTTAGAAATGCATTTCGACAGTTGTCATTGAGAAGTATAAATAGCAGAGAACGCTCCAGAAAGAGCCTCTAGACTCAGATCCAAAAAACCAGTTTTATCTACTTTATTTTTCCTTTCAGTTTTTACATTTCTTATTTTTTACATTTCTGCACTTCAAATTCCTGCACTGCATTTCGTTCATAGGAGTAGTTTAAGTAGTTTGTTGCTGTAAACCTCTACGAGGCTGATTTGGATTTTTGTAAGTCTTCCATTTTACTTAATGAAATGCTACAATTGTTCTTCATTTAATCATTGTTTACTTAATTCTCCTAAACAAAGCCACCAGTAAAAGTCCTCTTCATTGAAGCTGAAAGAACTAAAACACAATTGTCTGATAATTGGTTGGCAATTGATATTCTGTAAGGATTGATTGATCTTTGCTGGCACGCTCAAAATTACCATAATAACCTTCGAAAGCCAAAAGGCCAACATATATTTTTGGCACACCCAATGGGACTAATTGAAATGGCTAGACGTAGGAGATAAGGAGAAAATGAACGCTTGGAAGAAGGCATGGAAAGAGAGGTAGAAATGTCTAATCCAGAGGATAATATGATAACACATCCTGTGGAAGTACCTATTTCATCAGAACCTATGGTCGAACAGACTAGCACTTCGGAACAAGTACCACATGTTCAAAATATTGGACGAGGCCAATGAATTGAACCATCCACTGTTCCATCTACTCAGCCAATGAATCCATGGGGAGGCCTAGTAGATGCTATGGGACAGTAGTTAATGAACACAATGAAAAGATGGGCAACATCTTTTTTGGATCAAATGAATACTCATCAACCAACTAACGCAAGGCACATAGAGGAAATTTCAAATGTCCCTCAGTAAAGATTAGCTAGAGATAAACAGCCTATGGAGAGTAATGGACATACTAATGGTCAAACTAATAACCAAAACTATGAAAGACCATCACCTTAATCTTGGTATGAGCCTCTTTCGAGGCTTGTAACAAATCAAAATGCCTCATTACTTAACAATGATGCCATGCAAATTGGTGGATTTGGCCCAACACAAGAAAATGACATAAGGATGTTACCAAATCCCATGTTTGAAGCCATACCTGGCACGAGGGGGTTCACTAATCTTTTGTTCGAATTTGTACCCGGGGGGTTGGAAGGGTTTCCTGCAACTAGAAGAGACACAACACCTGTTCCAACACCTTTCGCAGGTCATTTCGTAAGACAGGCTCAGAGGGGTCACCCATACCCTCAATAGCAGCCGGCACCACAGGGACAACCAGTCCCAAGTATGCCGCCCTATGGACCAAGAGGACCTCAGGCACAAGGTTGTCTACCAAATCTTGTGTTTGCTCCTCTAGTAGTGGTTCAACAAGTACAAAATATGGTTCCTAGGGACCAAATTACTAATATTGTTAGAGAGATATGTGGACCGATGGCTCGGGGGGTTCAAACTCCTGTGTACAGGAAGTCATATCCAGAATGGGTAGATAGGGTACATGAATACCCAAGAGGATTTAGGATACCAGACTTTGCTCTTTTTTATGGGAATGGAAACTAGTCAACAGTTGAGCATATTGCTAGGTTCACTGCTCAATGTGGTGAATTTATCAATAATGATTACATGAAATTAAGATTGTTTCCAAATTCTCTGACTGGGGCAGCCTTTGTATGGTATATTAACCTTACACCTGGCTCTATCCAAACTTGGCAACAAATGAAGGAGGCATTTCATGCCCAATTCTTCCAAACAGAGCCAGAAGTTTCCATGGCAGACTTGGCAAGGTTGAGTCAAAGGCCTGATGAGAAGGTTACTCAGTTTATTGCTAGATTCAAAAGAGCACGAAACAAATGTAGGATCATCCTACTAGAGCTTGAATTTGTGAGATTGGCTCAAAATGGTCTAGAGTTTAGGCTTCGAAAGAAGTTCGACTCAATTGAGTTTAGAGACTTAGTGGAACTAACCTATAAGATGTCTAGGTATAAAGCATTACTAGAGGAAGAACAAAATCGAAGTAATGCATCATACAAGACGTATTATAGAGATCCTAAGTATGAGATTGATACAACAGAGATTGTAGGAAAAGAACCTGTGATCTGTGAGACATTAATTCATAAAGACACAATAATAGACTAGCAGTTTAAAAAGAAAGACCTTCATAGGAAATACTCTTTCAATTTAATGAAGGCAGATGATATTTTTGATTATTTACTTGCGGCAAACTTCTTGAAGTTACTAAAATGAGTCAAAATTCTGTCTCCAGAGGAACTTAAAGGAAGAGTGTATTGTAAATGGCATAATTCTTGGTCTCACTCAACTAAAAACTGCATTGTTTTTCGAGACAGGATCCAAGAGCAGATTCGAAAGGGGAGCTTAAAATTCCCAGCTAAAGCAGAAAAGGCCATGGGGATTAACACTAATCCATTCCCAAAAATTGGTGAAGTAGCAGCCAATGTTATTGTGCCAGACTTAGAGAACTTATCCTTGAAAGAATTAGAAGAGGTCAATGTGCAAATGCATGTTGCCAGCCAGACTACTGTCAAGAAAGATGCTAGAAGTTTACCAGCTGTTAGACAAGGTGTTATAGGCCAGAGGGAAGACTCTGATGAAGAGGCACTGGATGATGATTCTTTAGAAGCAGCTGTCATGCAAAGAATGTGTCCCAGATGTAGGTTAAGCTACAAGTGGTTGAAAGGGCTTCCGATTGATGGGAAACAATATTACAAGGATGTGCAGAGGCATCCTAAACCAGCCAGTGCTTATAACAAAAGGCCATATCCAACTGGTATTAGGCAGTAGCCATTGATGGTTGAGCCAACAGCCACTAGAGTATATTTCAAGGGTAAGAGACCTCTACATGAATCCAGACCACCCAACTATTACAGAATGGAGGGTAATCATTCTGAGAGGAAACTTGAAGTGGGTTCAAGTCATGGGATCAAAGCCAGAGATTGGCCCCCTAGACCAGCCTCACACAAAAAGGAAAGTGGCCACCTTCATGGAAGTCTTGAATTAGGCCCAAAACAGGTAGTCAGGGGTAGGTAGTGGCCTTCACAGCCAGCTTCGAGGGAAGAAAGAGACAGTTCAAGAACTAGGTTAGTAGGTTCATGGGTACCTGGAATCCCAAATTGGTTTGTCATGCAGAACAAACCTAGGGAAATGTTTACCTAAAGAAATGTTGTTAGAGACCAAGGTAGGATGATTAAACCTCCTTTGGTGGCTCAAAATAATTGGGTGTTACTTAAACATCCAAAAACAAAGGAACCAAATATGGTCCCAGTGATTTCTAGGTCCCAAAGGAAGAAGATCCAATGAAGGTACACTCAGTATCAGAAGGATCTGAAAGAAAGTAGAGAAAGCTCTTCATTGGTCCAGCCAAAGGGCCAGACAGAGGAAGAAAAAAGTTCAAAGTTAGATCATAATCCAAGATCGACTCCTCAAGACAAAAGGAATTGCAGCAGAGAGCAATTGGCCGAAGTTCATTTTGAACTGAAAGCCAAAGAAATATCCAAGTTTGGCAGGATTGGAAAAGGCTTTGATGGAAAGTGATAGTGAGACAGAGGGAGAAGTTGGCCTAGGCCAAAGGAAGGAGATGGTTGAGGAAGAACTGTTTGAAGCCTTCATGGCTGAACAGACATTTTTGGTCGAAAAACCAGCAGAAACAAACTACTCGAAGGAGGTTATTAGTAATGAAGTGCCAGAATGTAGCATAGAAGATGTTTCTGAAGTAATTGAACAAGTTGGTCAGGAAAAGAAACAGGTACAGCCAGTAGTCCAATTTGGCTCATTTCCTCTTGTGTCAGTGAATATGGTGCATATACTACCCCAGGAGTTTCAAGTTGAAGATGAAAACCAAGGTCAGGAGATTGACCCAATTCCAGTTTCTAGTGAAGACTCACAAGTGAGTATGGTGCAAGACGAATCCGAAGTGGCCACACCAATCGAAACTGGAGATGAGAGTGAGGAAGAGGAGAGTATTAACCTCTCATACCCTTTTGAGTATCCCACGACATCCATGACACAGCATGTCAAACCCTTGTATATCAAGGTCTTCTTTGATGGGATACAGATGGACCGGGTATTGGTGGATAATGGGGCAGCAGTGAACCTACTTCTGAAATCTTCTTTGAAGAAATTAGAAAAGAGGAACCTCAGACTAATCCTAACCAGTACAACCATTGCTAGTTTCGCTGGTGACAAACAATATCCCTATTGTTAGTGAGTTTCCAGATGTGTTCCCAAATGAATTACCAGGCGAGTTAATGGACAGGGAGATAGAGTTTACTATTGAAGTTGTACCAGGCACTTAGCCTATTTGTAAGACTCCCTACAGAATGGCCACTGCTGAAATGAAAGAATTGAAGGAACAGTTGCAAGATTTACTTGATAAAGGGTTTATTCGACGTAGTACTTCACCATGGGGTGCACCAGTGTTATTTGTGAAGAAGAAAGACGGAACTCTACGCCTGTGTATTGACTACCGGGAACTGAATAAGGTGACAATAAAGAATAAAGATCCCTTACCTCATGTTGACGATTTGTTTGACCAGTTGCAAGGATCACAAGTGTTTTCCCAAATTGATTTGAGATCCGGATACCACCAATTGAAAGTGAAAGCAGAAGATGTTGAGGAAACTGCGTTTCGAACAAGGTATGGCCATTATGAATTTCTTGTTATGCCATTTGGGGTGACTAATGCTCCTGTAGCGTTTATGGCCCTAATGAACCGAATTTTTAAGGCCTACCTTGATGAATTTGTTGTAGTTTTTATTAATGATATCCTGATATATTCAAAGAGTAGACTTGAACATGAACAACATTTGAGGACTGTTTTACAAACAGTTAGAGAAAAGAAACTATTTGCCAAACTAAAGAAATGTAAATTTTGGTTGGATGAAGTTATTTTCTTAGGGCATGTTATCAACAAAGAGAGGATTTCAGTGGACCCACAGAAGATAGAGGCAATTGTGAATTGGCCTACACCGACAAATGTAACGGAGGTTTGCAGTTTCATGGGCTTAGCTGAGTACTACAGGAGGTTTGTGAAAGACTTTTCAAAAATAGTTGTGCCCTTTACCCAATTGACACGAAAAGGGCAACCATTTGAATGGAATGACGAAAGAGAATCTGCCTTTCATGAACTAAAGACGAGACTGACCACTGCACCAGTTTTGACACTACCATCAAGTACAGAGAACTTTATGATTTTCAGTGATGCATCTTATAAAGGCTTGGGTTGTGTACTAATGCAGAATGGAGGGGTGATTGCCTACGCCTCCTGGCAGTTAAGGCCACATGAGAAGAACTACCCAGTGCATGATTTAGAATTGGCCGCAGTCGTATTTGCTTTAAAAATCAGACGACACTATTGTATGGGGAAAAATGCAAAGTCTACACATATCACAAAAGTCTGAAATACTTCTTCACACAGAAAGAGCTAAATATGTGACAGAGAAGATGGCTCGAATTGATAAAAGACTACGACCTTGAGATTCAGTATCACCTTGCGAAAGCCAATACAGTTGCTGACGTCTTGAGCAGAAAATCAATGGGGAGTTTGGCTTGTTTACTCACTAAACATAAAAGAGATTTTGCAAGATTTTGAGAAATTCGGGATTGAAATGACATTGTGTGAGCAAGGCGGATTGATAACCGCCATTTTAGCCGAACCAGCAATCATTAATGAGATTAAATAGAAACAAAAGGATGATGAATTCCTTAAAAAGATAGTCGATGAATTTGAAATGAATCCGAGACCAGAATATAGTGTGGTAAATGAGGTGCTGAAATTCCAAAACAAATTGTGTGTTCTAAACATTCCCGAGTTAAAAGAAGAGAATTCTAGATGAAGCCTATAAGTCAGTATTTGTTATGCATCCGGGTAATAATAAAATATATCGGGATTTGAAACAAAGCTATTGGTGGCCCAAAATGAAGAAAGAAATTGCAGAATATGTGTCCAAGTGTCTTCAGTGTCAGCAAGTTAAAGCTGAACATCAAAAATCGGGCGGTCTACTTCAACCTCTTTCTATTCTTGAATGAAAGTGGGAGCATGTGACTATGGACTTTGTTGTTGGTCTACCCCGAACTCCCCGAGGTATGGATTCCATTTGGGTTGTAGTTGATAGACTGACTAAATCTGCACATTTTCTACCTGTCAGAACTACGTTTGATGCTTATAGACTGGCTACTATATATGTTGATGAGATTGTTCGATTACACGGAGTTCTAGTATCTATTGTCTCGGATAGAGATCCGAAATTTGTGTCTAGATTGTGGAAAAGTTTGCAAAAAGCTATGGGGACGGAATTGAGGTTTAGTACCGCATTCCACCTACAGACAGACGGGCAATCAGAACGGACAATACAGACCTTGGAAGATATGCTAAGAATGTGTGCCTTGGATTTTCAAGGGAGTTGAGAAGATTATTTGCCACTAGCAAAATTTGCGTACAATAACAATTTCCACTCCAGCATCGGTATGGCACCATACGAGGCTTTGTATGGTAGGAAATGTAGGTCACCAATTTGTTGGACAGAAGTTAGGGATAGGGCTTTACTTGGGCTTGAAATTGTGTAAGACACTTCTTAGAAGATTAAAGTTATTCAGTAAAGGCTCAAGACAGCCCAGAGTCGGCAAAAGAATTATGCAGATGTTCGAAGAAGACCTCTTGAGTATGAGGTTGGTGACCATGTGTTTATCCGCGTGACTCCGATGAAGGGCCAAGTAAGATTCGGTAAGAAAGGAAAATTGTCGCCCCGGTATATTAGGCCGTTTCAAATTCTAGAAAGACTTGGTCCAATTGCCTATCGAGTCGCTTTGCCACCGGGGTTTGAACAAATGCACAATGTGTTCCACGTGTCGATGTTAAGGGGTTATCTTTGAGATCTGCTACATGTGATTGATTATCACCTGATAGCTCTTGATGAGAATATAGAATATGCAGAATGGCCGGAACGAATCATCGACTAGCAAGTGAAACAATTGAGAAGCAAGTCCATTTCGATGGTGAAAGTAAAATGGAAAGAACACTATGGGATGGATGCTACATGGGAAAAAGAGGATGAAATGCGACTACGCTATCCACACTTGTTTCCCGACGAAGATAAAATAAGTTTGGAGGACCAAACTTCCTAAAGGAGGGAAGACTGTGGTAACCCTGTTCCGTATTATGCTAATTAATCTTAATCATGCTTGTGATTATGTGTTTAATATGATTTTGAGTGTCAATTATATGATTATATGTGTATTTTGAATTTATATCTGTTCACCGTAGGAAAATCTGTTCAACTTACTGTTATAAGCTAAAAATTGAAGGCCTTATCGACCACAGAAACTGAAATTGATTACGCCATTGTGATCAACGTAATTTTTAGAGTCTACGGTGAAATTTAATTGAAAACTTATTCGGATCAAAATAATTAAATTCAGAACGATTAATTTAAGCTCCATTATTTGGCCTAATCAAATTTGATTAGGAAAGCTTATATAAAGGGCCTTATTACACTCAATTTCCTCTCTTGAATTCATTTTGGCTGAGATTTCACTCTAGAGAGAGAGAATGAACCGATTGTAGAGAGAGAGGGAGCTCAAATTGGAGATTGAACTAAGAGCTTGGGAATTTGAAAGGCTAAGCTCAAAAGCTAGCTAGAATTGTGAAGATTTGAGCCTCTAGGTAAGCATTTGAGCATGAATTCATGGGTTTAAGTTTGTACTATTGTGAATTCATGTTATATTGTAGTCAAGAACATGAATTGTGTTGAATTGGGTGAGTTTAAAGTTAAAATGCACATGCATGTAAAGATTGCTATAAATTTGTGTAATTGGACATGAAACATATGATCTATATAGAATTTTGATGGCAATTCATACCTTTGATCATCATTTACATCATTTAAGTTGAGAATGGGAGTTATGTTCCACATGCAAACACAAATCATAGAGGTATGAGTTTGGTAGCTTGAATTGAAGTATTGAAGATGAATTTGGCAGGAATTGTTTGTGTATGCAATTGATTCATGGAGAATTAAGCTTCATAATGTTGTAATTTAGCATTTGTATCATGATAGAAGATGTGCATGTGAAGTATGAGTCATAATATGCAAGTTACATAGTTTGAATGCAAGTTTGAGCTTCAAGCAGCTTGCTGGAAATTCCAGAATCCGGCATGTCCGCTCGAGCGAGGTAATGGCCACTCGAGCGTGAAATGCTAGTTCCCAGCAGTTTTGCAGACATTGACGTCCACTTGAGCGAGGAGAATCACGCTCGAGCGTCCGTTTGGCTTTCAACTCGAGCGTCCGAAGTTACGCTCGAGCGCAAATATGAGGTAACCAGTACTTTTGCAGACCAAAGGGGTCCGCTTGAGCGGCGGAATCCACGTTCGAGCGAGGAGCCCTGTTTCAGAAAATTTGTAAAGATGATTTATGTTTCATTTTCCATTCTCTTTCATTTCTAAACACTCTTAGGCATGCATTGAACATTACAAATGAGTTAAAAGGGATAAGAAAGAAACCTAAGAGGAATGTATGAATTAAGAACGGATCGAATCGTTTGTGACCCATATGTGTTATGTAATGTATAGGGTCAAGCACGAGAGCAAATCCACCGGCAAATCACTGTGAGTAATATCTTGGTAAAGATATTTTAAAGTATGCTATTTGTTCAATTGCTTTCACAAGTCTGTTAATTTAAACGATGAACAAATATTCGTTATGCCAAATGATTGGGCCAAAAGCCGTTGGATATGGAATGATTGGGACAAAGGCCGTTGGACATGAATGATTGGGCCAAAGGCCGTTGGATATGAATAATTGGGCCAAAGGCCACTTGATATGAATGAATGGGCCAAAGGTCGTTTGACATGAATGAATTGGGCTCGAGGCCGTTTGATACGTCTAAATCTATAGTCGTTTGATCGTTTAATGCACTAGATAGAACATGGACTAGGCCCAAGGCCGTCTGATGCAACTGTTTCAAAGTTCGTCCATATACCTTCTTTACTTGATATTATTCACTGTGCTTTCGCTCACTCTCATTCATGTGTCTGTAGGTGAGCCAAGAGATGTCCAAGCCCAGCCTCAGTGATGTATGTGTGAAACAGTTGAAGTTTTGAAGAGTCAACCCCTACGTCTCACGCCCGAGACTGGTTTTCGCCCTTTTGTTCTTTTGTTATATTTTTGCTATGTTGGCAAAAACTTTAGAACACTTTTGTATATAAACTTTTGGATTGGTTGACGATGACTTGAATGATCCTGTTGTATAAAGCTATATGTTAACTTCTTTTGATGTGAGTTATTAATGAATGTATGTGAAATGTTATAATGTGCCATGTAAGCGCGGCTCTATGGACAAAAGTTTTAAGTTTGCTTCCGTTTTGGCCCCTTGACTCTGTTAAAATATATCTAATCTGGTTTGAGGCCGTAGGTAATCTCTTGATTATTGGCCGGCTATGACCTTAATCCATGGGGGCGGGTTCGAGTCATGACAGAAGCCATGACTAGAGATCGTGGAAACGTATTTCGACAGTTAGATACTTCGACAGTTATCACCGAAGAGTAGAAATAGCAGAGAGGGCTAAACAGAAGGAATCCTGACTCAAATCTGGAAACCAGTCATTTACTTAATATTTTCTTTCCAGTTTTTTACATTTCCAGTTCTTTACATTTTCAACACTTCAATTCCTGTGTTGCACTTCATTTTCTAGGAGTAGTTTTTCAATAGTTTTTTGCTATGAACCTCGTCGAGGCTGGATCATTATAACTTCATTGTAAGTTTTCATTTGCTTAATGAAAGTCGATTTCTGAATTATATTTACTTGTTACTATTCATAATTTTCTCTTAAACAAGCCACCAATAAAAGTCCTCTTTATTGAGGCTGAAAGAACTTCAACACAACTGCTTGATAATTGGTTGGCAATTATAAAATCTGTAAGGACTAATTGATCCTTACTGGCAGGCTTAAATTTACATTATTGACCTTCGAAAGCCAAAAAAGCCAACATATATTTTTGGCACACCCAGTGGGACTATTAAAAATGGCTAGACGTAGAGCAAGAGGAGAAAATGAACGCCTGGAAGAGGGTGTGGAATGAGAGGTAGAAATACCTAACCCAGAAGACAATGTGATGGATGCACCTATCTAATCAGATCCTCCTCAAATGGTCGAATAGACCAGCACTTCAAAATATACAACACATGTCCAACACGCTGGATAGGGCCATGAGACTAGACCTTCGAATGTTCCTTCTACCCAACCATTGAATCTGTAGGGAGGTTTAGTAGATGCTATGGGACAAAACTAATGTATACAATGGAAAGATGGGTAACATCCCCTCTAGATTGAATGAATTCTCATCAACCAATTGCTGTAAGACAAACTGAAGAAAATGTAAATAGTCCTCAGGAACGATTGGCTCGAGATAAATAGCTTATGCAAAATAATGGACAAATCAATGGTCAGACTAGTAGTCACAACCATGAGAGGCCAGCACCTATGCCTCAGTCATGGTATGAAACTTGATTAAGGCCGAAATGTACATCATTGAGGCCGTTAATTATAATCTTTTAACTTCACTTGCTGGTCAAACCGTATATTTTATGTGTGTTGAATGTCAATCAGGTTGTACATCGTCGGAGCATAAAATGGGCAAAAAGACAAAATTTGGACAGAGTTGACTTTTTCTGGAAAAGTCAAACTGATGTTTTAAACCTGTTTGGAAGTGAGTAGAAGTATAAAAAGAAAAGGACAAGGCTTTTCTAGGGTTCTGAAGTTGTTTGACCTAAAGAGAGGGGCTAGGGTTTGGAAAGGAGAAGGAAAGCAAAAGCTTCAAGATGTCTTCCATGGTGGTGTCTTCTCCTTCTACCTCCTTCCACTCCTCCATGAGTGGCTAATCTTCCTTTTCTAGGGTTTTGAAGAAACCCTAGCCATGTAATAGGTTTTTCTTTTTGATTTTATATTATGTAAAGGTTTGAACCATTGTATGGTGTTTTAGAAATTCTTTATATATATTTTTCATTATTCTTTCGAATATTTGACTTTCTGTGATTGTTAAATATTATCCATACAATTGTTTTCTTTTCCTTCACATTCAAGGTATGGGACGAACCATGCTACGAGGAACGAGTCGTATCACTACCTTAGTTTAGAGTGAACGATTCGTATTACTTGAGATGGTTCGTGCTCGTACATTGAATGTGATGATCTTCTTGTCAAATGTTTCGAACTTGTAGTTGCGAAACATTAATCCGTTCAAACCATAGCATAATTGATTTCAATTGAAAACCCTAATTATGTGGTTAGTGGTGAACTCTCAACCCTAGGATTTTTCCCCAATTCAGTAAACCAATTTCATTTATTATTAATAATTTAATTCCTTAGTTTAATTTATTTATTATTAAATTAGGTTATAATCATTCAATCTTTTTATCAAAATTAATTTAGGAATTTATCAATTAAATTAGTTTAATTTCACAATAGTCCCTGTGGATCGATACCTGGACTTGCCATTATTCTGATTGAATTTGGTATAGTTTAGTATTTAATTTTGGTGTGTTCAACGACCCATCAAAACTCTTTTGAGACCAATGGCCACTCAAAATGTACCATTCTCTACCAACGAAACCATACAATTTGGTGGATCTAGGCCAGCCCAGGGTAATGGGATGAGGGCATTTCCAAATCCTATGTTTGAGAACATGCCTGGCATAAGAGGTTTCACCAACCTTGTGCTTGAGTTTTCACCCGAGTGGTTAGAAAGATTGCCTGCAATTGGAAGAGAAGTAACGCCTACTTCTCCTCCCATGGTACCTTTCGCAGGGCAGGCCCTAAGAGGCCAGTCATACCTTCAATAGCAGCCAGTACAGTAGGGAAAACCAGCCTTGAATGTATCCATATATGGACCAAGAGGCCCACAAGCACATGGTATTCCTCCAAACCCTGTGTTTGTCCCCCCAGTAGTGGTTCAACCAGCACAAAATATGGTTCCAAGGGACCAAATTGCTAATATAGTTAGAGGAATGTGTGGACCTATGGCTCGGGGGGTCCAGACACCAGTATATAGAAAACCTTACCCAGAGTGGGTAGATAAGGTACACGAGTATCCTAGGGGGTTTAGAATACCAGACTTTGCCCTCTTTTATGGTAATGGAAATCAGTCCACAGTGGAACACATTTCTAGGTTTATAAGTCAGTATGGTGAGTTTGCTAATAATGATTACATCAAACTGAGACTTTTTCCATGTTCTCTAACTAGAGCAGCCTTCTTATGGTACATAAACCTTACACCTGACTTTATTTAAACTCAGCAACAAATGGAGGAAGTTTTTCATGCTCAATTTTTCCAAACAAAACCCGAAGTTTCTATGGCATACTTGGAAAGATTGAGCCAAAGGCCTGATGAGAAGGCTGCTCAGTTTATTACCAGATTTAAAAGGGCACGAAACAAATGCAGGGTCATGCTACCAGAGCCTGAATTTGTAAGATTCGCTCAGAATGGCTTGGAATTTAGGCTTCGAAAGAAGTTTGATTCAACTGAGTTTCGAGACTTAGTAGACTTAACCTATAAGGTGTCTAGATATGAAACTTTACTCGAGGAAGAACAAGATCGAAGTAATGCATAATATAAAACCTACTATAGGAACCCTAATTATGAAATTGATACAGCAGAGATAGTAGGAAAAGAACCTATGACTTGTGAGGCATTAATTCAGAAAGACAGTACAATAGACCAGCAGTTTAAAAAGAAAGACCTGCATAAGAAGTATTCTTTTGAATTAACAAAAGCAGATGACATTTTTGATCATTTGTTTGCAGCAAATTTCCTAAAGTTACCAAATTGAGTCAAAATTCCTACCCTCGAAGAACTTAAAGGAAAACTATACTATAAATGGCACAATTCTTGGTCTCATTCAACTAAAAATTGTATTATTTTTCGAGATAGGATCCAAGAACAAATTCAGAAGGGAAGGCTAAAGTTTCCAGCCAAGTCTGAGAAAGCTATGGGAATTGACACCAACCCATTTCCAGAAATTGGAGAGGCTACAGCCAATGTCGGCATGCAAGATTTCCAAAACCTATCCCTGAAAGAATTAGAGGAAGTCACTATACAGATGCATATGGCTAGCCAGACTACTCTCAAGAAGAACAAAGGAAGTTCACTAGCTGATGGACAAAGCTCTGCAGGCATAAAAGAAAGCTTTAGTGAAGAGATGTTGAATGATGACTCTCTCGAAGCTGCTATAGTGCAGAGGATGTGCCCCAGGTGCAGGATGTGTTACAAGTGGCTGAAAGGGCTCCCAGTTGATGGGAAATAGCATTACAAAGAGGTGCAGAGAGAGCGAATAACCAGCACCCATAACAAGAGGCCATACCTTACTGGCCCCAGACAGTATTCATCCTTGGTAACCCCACCAGACACTAGGATGCAGTTAAAGGGAAAGAAACTTCTGTATGAAACTAGGCCACCCAATTATTACAAAGTAGACAGTCAGCTTGGGAGGAGGCATAGATTCAGTGCAAGGCATGAGACCAGGACTGATAATTGGCCCCCGAAGATTGCTTTAAAGAGTAGGGCAACAGATCCAGCAACCAAACCAATGGGCTCATGGGTCCTAGGAGTTCCAGATTGGTTTGTCATGCAAAACTAAGGAAATATCAACTCAAAGAATGATCAAACCTCCCTTGGTGGCTCCAAACAATTAGGTGTTATTTAAGAATCCAAAAACAAGGGAGCCAGATGTGGTTCTTATAATTTCTAGGTCTCAAAGAAGGAAGATCCAACGAAGATACATCCAGTAGCAAAAGGATTTGAAAGAAAGTAGAAAGAGTACTTCCATGGCACAAGCAAAGGATCAGACAGATGAAGGGATAGATCCAAACCCTGTTTCCAAGATCAAGAAGAGTGCTAGCATAGAGCAGTTGGCAAAAGTTCATGCTGAACTAAGGGCCAAAGAAAAATCCAACTTAGCAGGCCTTGAAAAGGCTTTAATGGAAAGCAACGATGAAACGGATCAAGGGACTAAACTAGGCCAAGAGAGAACATTGGCTGAAGATGGAATATTTGAGGCTTTCATTGCTGAGCAAACCTTTTTGGTTGACAAGACCATGGAGGTAAATCACCAACTGGCTGTTTCAAAGGAACCTGCTAGCACAGAGGTATCAGAGTGCAGCATGGAAGATGCTTCCGAAATAACTGAACAAGTTAGTTTGGAAGAGAAACAAATATAGCTAGCAGTTCAGTTTGGCTCATTTCCTCCAGTGTCAGTAAACATGTTATATACACTACCACAGGAGTTCCAGGTTGAAGATGGAAACCAAGAAGGTCAGGAAGATGACCCTATTCTAGTTTCTAGTGAAGATTCACAAGTTAGCATGATTCAAGATGAGTCTGAAGTAGGCACACTAATGGAAATTAAAGATGAAAGTGAGGAGGTGAGTATTAATCTCTCGTATCCCTTCGAGTACCCTACAACATTTATGACGCAACACGTTAAGCCCTTGTATATCAAGGCTTATTTCGATGGGATACAAATGAACAAGGTGTTAGTGGACAATGGAACAACAGTGAACCTGTTTCTATAGTCCTCTTTGAAAAAATTGGGAAAAAGAAACGCCAGATTAATCTCAACCAACACAACCATTGCTGGCTTCGCTGGGGATAAGCAGATGGCTCAGGGCATCCTGCCCATCAACTTGAGTGTGAGAACCAAAGATTGCATGACAGCATTCGTTGGTATAGATAGCAATACCAAGTATAATGCTTTACTTGGCAGTGATTGGATCCACACCAACAAATGTGTGCCTTCCTCTCTACATCAAAAAATAATGATGGCTCTATGCAATAGAGAGACAGAGGAGATCAACGCAGACCGTCAACCCTTTATCGCTTGTGCTGATTTTGCAAAGGCCAAGTTATATACTGAAGGAGTGACACCATTCAGTATATTGAGGAAACGTGGTGAAACAACTGAAGTGACGGCTGATGAGGAAATAGCACACCTGAAACACCTAGTGCAAGAGAGTGCTGATGAAGAGTTCGTCAGCAAGGATGACAATGATGCCTGGTTGTAGGCAAAAAGATAAGACCCAAGAAGCCAGACCTTTGGCCTTTGTCAAGTTTTCAGTATTTGACATAAAGCCAATAGTCCAGAAGGTTCAGGAACAAGAGAGGGAAGCCATGGTGGTTGGCTATAATCAGGAGCAACAAAAGGTCAGGCCTTTGACTCTTGGTAAGTACTGTGTATTGGACATCAAAACAAAAGTCCAGGAAATACAGGAAGAAGAAACCTTATAGACAGATTTTGTCTATGAGGAAGAAGGCAAGGATGTTAAACTAGAGAAGGTGGGAGCATAACAAAATGAAAAAGTTGCTTCGAAGGCAGAAGAAATCAAAGAAGAAGCATTAATAAGTGCTCAAGTATAAGACACCTTGGAAGAAGTCAATTTAGGGGAAGGTTCTGCCCAGCAACCCATTTATATCAGTGTTTGGTTAAGTTCTATTGACAGGATCCAGTTATTGGTAGTCCTAAAGAAATATAAAGATTGTTTTGCATAGTCTTATAATGAACTGCCCGGATTGGATAGGTCATTAGTGGAACATAGGCTCCCTATGAAACCACACAAACAGAAACCAAGATGGATGAGCCCTAAAGTGGTTCAGAAAGTGAATGAGGAATTTCTCAAGCTCCTTAAAGCAGGCTTCATTAGAATAGCCAGGTATGTTGAGTGGTTGTCTAACATTGTGCCTGTGGTTAAAAAGAATGGCAAGATGGGGGTATGCATCGATTTTAAAAATCTGAATTTGGCAACTCCAAAAGATGAATACCCCATGCCTATAGTGGATCTATTGGCAGATAGTTCAGCAGAGCACAGGATTTTGTCTATGATGGATGGGCATTCTGGTTACAACAAGATCTGCATTGCAGAGGAGGATGTCCACAAGATAGCATTCAGGTGTCCTGGGAATATTGGCATCTTCGAATGGGTAAAAATGCCATTTGGTCTAAAGAATGGTAGGGCAACATATCAGAGGACAATGAATACTATCTTTCATGATCTTATTGGAGGATACCTAGAGTGTTACATTGATGATATTGTTGTAAAGTCGCAGTCAATGGAAGAACACTTGGTTCACTTGATAGCAGCTTTTGAAAGAATGTGAAAGTTCAAGTTAAAGTTTAATCCTCTCAAATGTGCTTTTGGTGTATCAGCTGGAAACTTCTTGGGGTATGTTGTGCACAAAAAGGGAATACAGATTGATCAGAATAAAACCAAAGCCATCATTAAGGCCAAACCTCTATCAAGTAAGAAAGAAGTACAAATGTTCTTTAGTCAGGTTAATTTTCTTCGAAGATTTATTTCTAACACTGCAGGGAAAACTAAAGTATTTTCTTCTTTGTTAAAGTTGAAAGATGAAGGGAGTTTGTGTGGACAACAGAGCATCAAGCTGCTTTCAAAGGAATTAAAGCATACTTGGCCAAGCCTCCAGTGTTGATGCCGCCAAATAATGTTTTCAAACCTAGACCAGACCGGCCAGTCGGACCGGTTAGACCGGGAACCGAGCCTTGTTCCGGTCCAGTCAATCCCCTAAACCCAGAATGGGAGCAAAACCGGTGAAAACCGGTGACCTAGTGGTCGAACTGGCAAAACCAGTGACCCGGACCGGGTCGGGAGGGTCGGTCCGGTTTGTTTTTTTTTTGTTTTACCTTTTTTTTTTTATTCTTTTCTTTCTTTCTTTCTTATATATATAAATATATTTCATAATTTTGACTAAAAATTCTTATTTCAAGAGTCTTCTCTTATAAGGAAGAGTCTTATTGAAAGCTTGAGAAGATTATAAAAGTCTATTCTTATTTATAGGAAACGTTTTTTCAAAGTGAACCTAGAAAATTCTATGTGGGATTCAATCAAATTATTTGAAACATATTGATTGGAGGAAGGGTTGAAAATTTTATTTCCCTCCAAAATTAAATCTAGCATTCAATCAATTTGTTTAGAAAGAATGTTTAAAAAAATTAATTTCTTTAAAATAGGTGACTTTTTTTATCAATTATGACTTTATTAAATATTATTAATAAATACTATGCAACAAATTTTTTTTATTTGTTTATAATTTATAGTTATATTTTTTAATTATATAGTATTAATTATGACGTCACGGTTCGACCGCTTTGACCTGACGATTGAACCGCTAACCCGTCCACCCGATCCCTTTTCTGGTTCACTCATCGGTCCGGTTTTGAAAACATTGCCGCCAAGGAGCGACAAGCCCTTGAAGTTATACATTGCTGCAGTAGAAGATTCTTTGGGAGTTTTCCTAACCTAGGAGAATGAAGAAGGCAAGAAGCAAGCAGTTTATTACCTTAGTAAGTTTTTAAATTCTTGTGAATGTAAATACTCAGCTGTAGAAAAGCTGTGCCTTGTATTGTACTTTGCAGCAATGAAATTAAGATATTATCTTTTGCCTACTGTTGTCTTGGTAATTGCAACCACATTTAGACCTATGTTGAGAGGAAAAATTAACAAATGGATATTAGCTTTATCACAATTTCATCTAGAATATGCCCCCTAAAAGGCAGTAAAAGGACAAGTTTTGGCTAACTTCTTGGCAGATCATCCATGTCAAACAGAAAGCCAGGAGATAATGGATCTTAGTATGATCAATGTTGAGTCATGGAAAATGTGGTTCAATGTATCAAAAGCCAGTGGTTTGGTTGGAATTGGTGTTATAATTAAATCACCTCAGGGGGTACAAACAACACATGGTTTCAGAGTGGATGAAACCACCTGTTCCAATAATCAAGCTGAATATGAAGCTTTAATAATGGGACTTGAGACACTTATTGGATTACAAGCTCATGCAGTTGATATATTTGGGGATTCCCAATTGGTAATCAACCAAGTAAAAGGAATCTTCAAGTGTCAAAGTGCAAGCATGTTACCATATTATGTTACTGCACTACATTTGCTTTCTCAGTTTCAAATAGCCTATGTGACTTATATCCCAAGATTCATGAACCATAAGGCCAATGATGTGGCCCAAAAGGCTTCGAATTTCAGAAGAAAGGAGAATACCCAAATGGACATAAGTCAAGCAAAATACCAAAAGTTAATACCACCTTTGGCTAAAAGAAAAATCATGGTAGAAATTAACCAGAATAACTTAGAAGAGCATGATTAGAGACATCCAATCATTCAATATTTAACTGGCCCATCTTTGAAGGCCAGCAGGAAAATTAAACTACAGTCTATGCAATATATAGTGTATAACAATACTCTTTACAAAAGAGGAGCAAATGGGTTGCTGTTGGAATGTTTAGGGCCACATGAAGCATTGACTACTATGGCTGAGGTGCATAAAGGTATTTGTGGTGCCTATCAGCCTAGTGTGAAGATGAGATGGTTGCCTTGAAGGCATTCCTACTATTGGCCAACCATCCTAAAGGATTGCATAGAGTATGCAAAAGGATGTCAGGCATGCCAAAAGCATGGTGTGATAAGGCATGTTCCGATAGCTGATTTACATACAGTAGTGAAGTCATGGCCATTTAGAGGATGGACAATGGATATGATAGGGAAAATATATCCACCTTCTTCGAAGCAACATTGTTTCATTCTAGTGGCCACAGATTACTTCATTAAATGGGTCGAAGCTAAGTCTTATAAGGCTGTGGATCAGACTGACGTTATTGGATTTATCAAGGAATTGATCCATAGATTTGGCATCCCACAGACCATAACTATAGATAATGGGACTGTATTTGATGGAAAGATGGTAAAATCTTTCGCAGCAGAGTTTGGAATTAGCCTTGTTAATTCCACCCCTTATTATGCACAAGCAAATAGTCAAGTTGAATCATCTAATAAATCTTTGAAAAAAAGAATACAAAGAGTTGTGGAAGACAATCCTAGGGATTGGCATAACTTGTTGTTAGATGTGTTGTGGGCCTATAGAACTTCTCCAAGATCAAGAACAGGAATCACTCCTTATGCCTTAGTATATGGACATGATGTAGTGTTGCTTGTGGAAATTAATATTAAATCCTTGAGGGTAAAACGCTAGGACCAGTTAACTTCTGAGAAGTACCATCAAAACATGTTCTTGGAATTAGAAAGTGTGGATGAAGCTAGAATTTTGGCATTAAATAGTATTCTTTTCCAAAAGAAAAAGGCAGCCAAAAACTATAATAAGAAAGTCAGGCACATTAGCTTTGATGAAGATGATTTGGTATGGAAGACAATACTTCCAATAAAAATTAAAAACCATAAGTTTGGCAAATGGTCACCTAATTGGAAAGGACCATATCAAATTCATAGAGTCTTGCCTGGGAGAGCATACCATCTGAGAAATCTGAATAGATATGTGCATCCCAAGAAAATTAATTGCAGGTACTTGAAGCCTTATATTATCCAACTATGTGAGAGACACAAGGAACATAAAAAGTGCTAAATAATAGAATGATAGAGCATGATACACCCACACAGATAATAAAGGGTTTTTCATTTTATAAAGAATTAGATATATGCAGCCACAAATTGGCCCAGAAATCAGTACAGTGTTTCAATTGTTCCCTTACAATTGATTCTCTACTTTTAAGGGATGGGAACAACTGAATAGCTATAGCCATGTCTTGTTTTTTGTCAGCCAGCCCTTGGTTAATAATTTATAGCTTCTTGGCATTTCGATCCAAGGCTAGGTTGACTACTGCTAGCTCCTCTTCCAGTTGAGCTTTCTTCTCCAACAGCTGTAATCTAAATTGGGATGCATAGGAGTATTTTCCCTTCAATTCAAACACTTCAGCATGGATGTGGGATACAAACTCCTTATCCTTCAGCAGTTTTTCTTCTACAACTTAGCCATTTGGCAGATATTGATGTAAAAGTCTATGATGGCTGCTGTCTGAGATAGGTGGCTTTAAAAGGCCAGATCAGATTGCTCGAAGGCCTGGCAGCATTTAAGGAAACCATCCTTGATGATAGGTCTCTACAAAACTTCAAATGAAATCCTCGAAAATGTTTACAGTAAATCTAAGCAAGTGCCCAAGTCCACTCGAGGTAAAGAGGCTTCAGCAGCAGTAGAGGAGCTCTCAAAAATCTCTAGCCAGGAATCAACAAGGGTCAATGGTTCAGTCTCACTGCATGGTACCTGAGTTGGTGAAGAGATACCAAACAAGCTGGCTAGTTAAGCTTCGAAGATTATTATCTCCTCCTTTGACATTATCAGTACAGAGGGATTGCTGGTTGAAGGAAGAGATGGAAGCATGAGAATAGGTGAAGGGTAGAAGTTCCCCTCGCAGAGTCAATAGTCCTGGCTACCATCAAGTCTAAAAAAGAAGGACTGGAGCTGGATGGTTGAAAGGAAATTGGTGAGCCACCAGTATCTTCCTTGCGAGTACTAGTTATCACTGAAGACGAAGTGACCACTGGAATTCTCTTAGGTGATTGTAGCTCGGCTTTTCGCGCCCCCTTTCGGAAGAATGAAATAGCCCTTACAGTTCGGACTCCACTTGTGTTGGTTCTAAATCTGATTTCACAAGTGCAATGTGAAACAGTGGAAACACAAAAAGAGTCCAAATCCGGCAATTATTTTTGGAAAATCGATGTTTGAATCAAATGCCAAGAATGGACTGCTTTGCCAGATTTCAGAGTCGCCACCTAAATATTTATGGGAAATTTAGGAAACCCGTGACTCGTGCCAAAGGCCATTGGTCCGTCGTTACCAAAGTGTCTTGGTTCGGGAACTTAGGTATGAGAGGGGAAGGTCAATAATGAGCACCCCACTCACCCGATCAAAGATCGGCCTCTACTAATTATGATGTGATTCTTATGTACAATATATGTTCTTATTCTGATTATTTAATAAATCCTAAAATTTATTATGTGAAGCATACAAGGTATAGACTAGTTTGCTCAAATTGGAACAATTCAATTTCATATTTGTTTCTCGAAAAGGGTTTGAATTTGCCACCCTTAGGTGGGCTTAGGTTTGTGAATCTTAAAACGTACATTCGTTGAATCATTCTAATTTAAGCAACAAGCCTTCATCCACAGGCATTCAAACAGTTTATCATTTAAGTAATTAGCCTCATGGTAGGATGCTAAACATAATAAGAAAATTATGTACAAGCGGGATGCTAAAGCATAACAACTCACATATTTACCGACGTCCCGCGAACAACTACAAAACAAAGTTAGAAAATATGCATGCTTCCTAACTGTACAATGTGACAATGCAACACATGTGATATGCAATTTACTAGGCTCGGCTACTAATATGGCATATGAAATGAATTGATCGCATGCGGTCAAAGCATATATTCAGAGAAGTATTGAAACGACAATGTGAATTGGTTGATGAACCGAGTCTTGGTGCATGCAATACAAGTGGATGCAAATATGAGTATGCAAAATAAAACATGATATCCCTAAACTAACCATCATAAGCTGATAAATAAAAGGGAGAAAGACGTGGGGTTGGAAGACATGCGCACACACGCACACTTATTACAAGTTTGTTTGCCCTCGCGCAGGAGGGTCCGAATGAATTAATGCGCCCTCACGCAGGAGGGTCCGAATGAACTAGCTAGCTAACTAAATTACTTAACTCATTATTACAAAATTTGAATAAATAGTTATCTAAGCTAATTAATTATTACAACAGGTAAATAATTAATTATGCTAAGCTAGTGAATTAAGTAATTATGATAATGAACTAATTTAAATGACTAGTTTAAGCTGAATAAGTACAATACAAAGCTAATTAGCTAAATATATTAATTAATTAATTACAGAGTAACTAATTTAAATTAGGTAACTAATTAATTACAATATGAATTAACTAATTAAATAGCTAATCAAAATAAATAACCTACCTAATGGAATAATTAATTAAATAATTACTCTAATTAAATTGTCTAATTAAATAATTACTAATTAATTATTCTAGCTAATTATTACAAATTAAAACTAACAATTAATTACACTAATTAATTAAAAATCCTAATTAAATTAACTAATTAATTACATTAATTAATTAAATATAAAATTATAATGAACTAATTAACTACAGTAATTAATTAATTAAATATAAAATTCTAATTAACTAATTAATTAATTTATACAATTCTAATTTATAAAATTCGAATTAACTATTTAATTAATTACACTATTTAATTGACACATTTAATTAAATGAATTACACTAATTAATTAATTTATACAAGTCTAATTAACTAATTAATTAATTACACTAATTATTAATTACTTACACTAATTAATTAAATAAAATTCTATTTAAACTAAATGAGCTAACTAATTAATTATATGACTCGATTATACTAATTAGTTAATTATAAAAGTCTAATGAACTAACTAATTAATTACGCTAATTAAAAAAACCTTCTAATTAATTAAACTACTTCTGGACAGGCCATGCATGGAGAGAAGAGTTGCCGAAGCTAGTGCCATGGTGCTGCTGCGGAGGAGGAACACGACTTGCTGAATGAGGAGCTAGACGGGGTTGATGAATAAACTGATGAGGGTGTTTTCGGTGGCAGATGCGATGCTTCTGCGGCTACTGTTGCAGCGGTGACGGCCCGGTGTGGAATTGCAGCGGTGGTGGCTCGGTTTGGAGTTGCAGCGGTGGTGGCTCGGCAGTGGAGTAGTTGGAGGTACTGCTGGTGGTAGCTCTCAGTTGTGTGTGTGTATGAAGTGTGTGGGTGATGAGTGTGTGGCCTCTCTCTCTAAACCCGTGTGTGTGTGTTCAGTGGTGAATGGGTGTGTTGAGTGGTGTTGTGCATGTGTGTTGGGATGGCAGTGTTGGTGTGGTGAGAGTGGTGTATGAGTGTGTGTCGTGTGTATCCTCTCCCTCTCCCCGCTGCTGTGAGTGTGCTGCTATCTGTGTGTGTACTGCTGTGTGTTATGGGTGTTGGGTCTGCGTGTGTTGAGAGTGCGTTGTCAGCTGCCGTGCCCATGCATGTGTGTGTTGGCAGCCGTGTGGGTGTGTATCCATACATGCTGGGTTTGTATATGATCAAAGAGAGAGAGGTGGAAGAGAACAGCCTCGAATGGTGGGTTGAAGCTGTGTGTGTGTTGCTGCCGTGTGCATGAGTGTGTGTGTGTCCTGCTGTGTGTAAAAATGGGTGTGTGATGCATGGCTGTGTTGGGTGTTTGCTGTATGTGTGTGTGTGCTGTGTGCGTTGAGTGACTGTGTGCGTGCGTGCTGTGTCTCATGGGTGTTGGGTCTGTGTGTGAGCTGCTGGGTGCATGGGTTTGGTGTGCTTGAGTGTGTGTTTCAGTGAGGTGCCGCGAGAGAGTTTGGTTTGGTACCTGCCGTGTGTGCATGGGTATGGTGTGTTGTGAGAAGATGAAGTTGGGTCTCTCTGTGCTGGGTTTTGTGTGGTGTATAAAGTGTGTGTGTGTAGCAGTGAGAGGTGATGGGTGTGTGGTGTATGAAGTGTGTGTTGAGTGTTGAGTGTAGTGTGTGTGTAGTGTGTCGTGTATCAGTGTGTTGTGTGCATGTGCCGTGTGTGTATATCAGAGAGTGTGTGCATGTGTATGCATGTGCATGGGTGTGTGCGAGTCTCTCAAAATGGATATGTGTTGTGGGTTTGCCGAGAGAGAGAGTGAGATGGGTCGTGTATGTATGTGCTGTGTGTGTGGGTAGCAGTGGCTGGGTTTGTATGAGTGTTGCATGGTGTGTCGTGTGCAGCAGTGGTGGAATACGAAGATGATCGAGATGGTGGTGTGTGTGTGTGTTGCTGCTGTGTGTGAATGATGGCAGTGGTGGTGTGGTGAGAGTGGATGGTGTGTGTGTGTGTGTTGCTGCCGTGAGGTTCCTCTTAGCTTTTTCTCTGTAAAACGAATATCTTCCACCACCCCCAAAAAAAACATTATCATCATCCAGGTGACCCCTCCTCTCCATCACCGAATTGAGCACCGGATAACCCCCCCCAAAACTTCATCATTCATACCAACCTATCTCATATCTCTCCTTTTTTTTTATGATTTCTTTTAAAATTCACTCTTCCCCACCATTTTTTTTTCATGTGTTGTATGTCCCCTTTGAATCATAACACTACCCACTCACTTCTCCACCACATAAAGCATCACCACACCGAATTTACATTTGTTTTTTTTTGTTTTTGTTGTTATTTTTATTTGTTTTTTGCTTTTTATTATGTTATGTTTGTAAAATATCTAAAATATACTATTTATATTAATTTATATAAAAACACTTAAAAATATGCCCACACACATAAATTACATAAAATTATATAAAATTATAAAATACTACAAATTAATAAAATATTAGTGATATAAAATAATTTGGCCAAAATGGGTAAGGTTTGGGATTAAAGTTTCAATTTAATTTTTCGACTGAGAAATTCATAAAATGGCATATTTCAATTTTCATCATGGGGTGTTCAAAAGAAAATGCCCAAGTCTTAGGGGCGGTAAAAAATCGGGTGTCTACAGTTGCCCCTCTTTGACAGAGCTCGAAGTCATGAAGTGACGTGAGTAAATGTCAAAGCCCGAAGACGACCCTTTTGACAAGGCCGTAAGACTTGGGCAAACAAACAAAATGCAATGCAAGTGGTTGAACCCGAAGGTTGCCTACGTATCCCTTTGCAAGGAATCAAACTAGCGTAGTTCAGGGGCAAGATGCTAATAATATGCAGAATAGTTGAAATCAACATCCTAACACGTGTCACGCGAAAGGAGGAAAGATGGTGTAAACAGACAGGCGCACCTACTGTTGTTAACCGTTTGGGTGGTGTGAACAGACAGGCGCACCTGCTGTTGTTAACCGATTTGGGTGGCCATGGATGCCGCTTTTCTGATCATATTTACAATTTTCCCTATTCTCCAACGGGGTGACAGACTAGGTTAGTTCAGTTTCCAGAGTTGAGGCGCATACAAGCTACCTCAACCTATGGGGCTGCCATACAGATTTCAAGCCAATAATGCACCCCTGGATGCACCTCTGGGTATTAAAACCAGACTTTAGTCTCGAAAATCCCGAACCTTTTGCGTTCTAGGCATCGCCATTCGAACTCTAGTTTCCACCGTCGCAGTTGGTCTCCTAGGAACTCATTGCAATCACAGGCAGACGGCTATACCAGACCACCTAAAGTCGTTCGGGCACGACAAACACCAAAGGAATTGCACCTTTATAGGATTTAAGGTCTCCTAGACCAGAAAAAGAACATCAGGCGCATCTGCTGTTTTTAACTGATTGGCAATCCTAACGCGTCTCACGCGAGAAGAGGAAGTGAACTTGAAATTCAAACGCGTCTCACGCGAGAGGAGTATAGTGAACTTGAGATCCGAACGCGTCTCACGCGAGAGGAGTATTTGAGATCCAAACGCGTCTCACGCGAGAGGAGTATAGTGAACTTGAGATCCAAACGCGTCTCACGCGAGAGGAGTATAGTGAACTTGAGATCCAAACGCGTCTCACGCGAGAGGAGTATTCGAGATCCAAACGCGTCTCACGCGAGAGGAGTATTTGAGATCCAAACGCGTCTCACGCGAGAGGAGTATAGTGAACTTGAGATCCAAACGCGTCTCACGCGAGAGGAGTATTTGAGATCCAAACGCGTCTCACACGAGAGGAGTATAGTGAACTTGAGATCCAAACGCGTCTCACGCGAGAGGAGTATGTGAATTTGAGATCCAAACGCGTCTCACGCGAGAGGAGTATGTGAACTTGAGATCCAAACGCGTCTCACGCGAGAGGAGTGTAGTGAACTTGAGATCCAAACGCGTCTCACGCGAGAGGGGGATATTGTAGTCCTAACGCGTCTCACGCGAGAGGGGGATATTGCAGTCCTAACGCGTCTCACGCGAGAGGGGGATATTGCAGTCCTAACGCGTCTCACGCGAGAGGGGGATATTGAAGTCCTAACGCGTCTCACGCGAGATGGGGATATTGAAGTCCTAACGCGTCTCACACGAGAGGGGGATATTGAAGTCCTAACGCGTCTCACGCGAGAGGGGGATATTGAAATCCCAACGCGTCTCACGCGAGAGGGGGATATTGAAGTCCTAACGCGTCTCACGCGAGAGGGGGATATTGCAGTCCTAACGCGTCTCACGCGAGAGGGGTATATTACAGTCCTAACGCGTCTCACACGAGAGGGGGATATTATAGTCCTAACGCGTCTCACACGAGAGGGAGATATTGCAGTCCTAACGCGTCTCACGCGAGATAGGGATATTGCAGTCTTAACGCGTCTCACGCCATAGGGGGATATTGCAGTCCTAACGCGTCTCACGCGAGAGGGGGATATTGCAGTCCTAACGCGTCTCACGCAAGAGGGGGATATTGAAGTCCTAACGCGTCTCACGCGAGAGGGAGATATTGCAGTCCTAACGCGTCTCACGCGAGAGGGAGATATTGCAGTCCTAACGCGTCTCACGCAAGAGGGGGATATTGAAGTCCTAACGCGTCTCACGCGAGAGGGGGATATTGTAGTCCTAACGCGTCTCACGCGAGAGGGGGATATTGCAGTCCTAACGCGTCTCACGCGAGAGGGGGATATTGCAGTCCTAACGCGTCTCACGCGAGAGGGGGATATTGCAGTCCTAACGCGTCTCACACGAGAGGGGGATATTTGCAGTCCTAACGCGTCTCACGCGAGAGGGGGATATTAAAGTCCTAACGCGTCTCACGCGAGAGGGGGAGGGGTGGTGTAAACAGACAGGCGCACCTGTTATTTTTAACCGATTTGCAATCCAAACGCGTCTCACGCGGTATGGTAGAAAGTATGGTAGAATGATTTTTTATTTTTTATTTTTATTTTATTTTATTTTATTTTTTTGCTGACAATGGGTAATCTCTACATGTAGAAGTCACAGATGCCCCTTTTCTTCCTGATTATATTCACAACTTTCCCTATTCTCCAACGGGGTGACAGACTAGGTTGGTTCAGTTTCCAGAGTTGAGGCGCATACAAGCTACCTCAACCTATGGGGCTGCCATACAGATTTCAAGTCGGGGATACACCTCTGGTTATTTAAATCAGGCTTTAGTCTCGGAAATCCCGAACCTTTTGCGTTCTAGGCATCGCCATTCTAACTCTAGTTTCCACCGTCGCAGTTGGTCTCATAGGAACTCATCGCAAACACAGGCAGGATAATACACAGATATTTACATATAAATGCACACAGATATTTACAGACAGAATACAGACATATACACAGATATATACAGTATATATACAGGTATATACGACACAGACATATACGGACCTATACACAAACATATACGGATATATACACAGATGGAAAACATTCCATTTGCAACCGTCAGCGGGTAGATGCCGTTACTGAGAAGGCATATTCCGTTTGCTGACGTCAGCACACGTACGCAAAACACGCAAAAAGAAGAAAGGAAAATCTCAAAATGGATGCATGTATAGAGATGCACGGGTAGAGATTTGTGCCTTGAAGGCTAAAAACAAGGAGCTGAAGGCTGAAAACAAGGAGCTGAAAAGGCACTCCACCTCTATGGCCCGATTTGGGGCATCTTCGTACCTCGCCTTTGATGGTCGGCGGGGAGCCGACTCTGTCTGTGGAAACACTGTGGCCGTTCTTGGTGGAAGTACTGGAGCAGGGTCTTCGAAGATTGACGACCAAAAGAGCGACAAAAAGCGGAAGAGCTCGGCGACGGAAGAGCCGAGTAAGTGAAGTTGGTGCGTGGCCGTCACCGGAGAAGAAAGAAAAAAAGATCCCTCTCTTTCTTTTCTTTTCTTTTTGGTTTTTTTTTTTTGTTTTTTTTTTAATTTCTGGTTTTCTTCTTCTTTTTTTTTTGTATTTTCTGTTTTTTTTTTTTTGTGTGTGTTTTTTTTTATTTGTTTTTTTTTTTTTTTTTGGAGTCTCTGTAATCGGGGATGTCCTCCCCTGACTGTAATAAAAAAGTTTCGATTTTGTACATCAATGGCGTGACTGGCACATCACTCTGATTTTGAAAATAATTTTGTTTGATCGCATTTGAGAATGATTGAAATTTGAACTCTGAATTGGACACTGATCCATACTGACCTGAATAAAAACAAAACTGACTCAACGTAAGAAAAAAGAAGCCAAAATAATCCAAACACACTTATATACACTGACTGGTATGAATACCCAAACTGGTATAAATACACTAACTAGTATGAATACACACTGACTGGTATGAATACCCTGACTGGTATAAATACACTGATTGATATACACTGACTGGTGTAAGTACACTGACTGGCATGAAAGGAACACACTTATATTCACTGACGAGTTGACTCGAGCAGGGGAGAAGATAGAATCACTGACTCGACTATGCCCCTAGTTCATTGCCTTGACCCCTTTTTTTGTCTCTTGATTTTTTTTTGTAAAAGTGTTTTGACCAACATAAGAGTTAGATTAGCATACTTATTCCATTTTCTGTTTTGAAATCATGTAAGTTAAGCTGTGAGCACTGAAAATTTTCCCTTTTCAAATCCAAAGAATGGTCCAAGTTTGGAAAAAATGGAACAATTTTCGAGAAAAATTAGTCAACTTCATTCAAATTAATCAAAACCTATTTTTGCAAATGGCCACTACTCAACTAACATGGAATCAACTATTGGGGTGTATAGTCGCAAACCAGATAATCAAAGTGATATCTGAGCCAAGCCAATCCGAACCGAATGAAGCCGAGCAGAACTGGACCGGATCAAACCGAACCGTCGAACCGAACCGAACCAAGTTGAATCGAAACCAACTGAACTGAGCAGAATGAAGATACACCAATCAAAACACGGATAGGACAACCAAGTCGACTACAGATACACCAATCAAACATGGACGAAATGAATAAATTGAAAAATTATTAGGGCCAAACTTCAAGATGAAGCTACCTACGTATCCCAAAGATAGGAATCAGGCCACCGTAGTTCCGGCCAAGGTTCACTCGGGTATTGACACTCTCCTTTTGTGCTCTAATTTTTGCCAAAGCCACCCTTTTGGATTTTCAACCTTGCGAGCTTTTATCATCATTTTTTTTTTAATTTTTTTTGTTTTTCATTTTGTTCATTTTTTTTATTTCTTTTGAGTTTCTATTTTTTTGTTTTTCTGCTCTAACTTTTTCCTGGGTCGCCCTTCTGGGTTTTCAGCCCAACGAGCCTCTCAAGGGTTACTTTCATTTAACTTGTCCATGTTGATTGGGTGTGAAATCTCTGGGCCATCTATAAGAACGACTGCTACACTTGACCAGTAGAGATGATGATGTAGGGACTAGGCTAATTAGGTCTAAATTTGCCCCTGTTTGCCCCTAGTGTAGTGGATAGGAACTCAACTGTCCTTCAATAATAAAATTCATTCTCTCAAATTCTGGGTTTTGCCTTTCTAGGCGGTCTTCATTGGAAAACAATTCAGTTTTAACTCTTTGATCACATCCAACCTTTTGCCCCTAGTTCAAGGGCTGCTTCAAATCTAAATCACATCTGACCTTCTTGCCCCTAGTTCAAAGGTTGCTTCCAATCTGAATCACAGGCCCTACATAGGTCTGGCTAAGGTTCACTCGGGTATTGACACTCTCCTTTTACGCTCTAACTTTTGCCAAAGCCGCCCTTTTGGGTTTTCAACCTTGCGAGCTTTCCGTTTATTTATTTATTTATTTTTTTGTGCTCTAACTTTTGCCTGGGTTGCCCTTCCGAGTTTTCAGCCCAGCGAGCCTCTCAAGGGTGGTACATTCTTGCCTCTAGTTCAAGGGTTGTCTCCATTTTAGGATATGTAAGCCTCACACTTTCGCCCCTAGTTCAAGGGTTGTTTCAAATCTAGAATCACATTCAACCTTAGTGCTCCTAGTTGAAGGGCTGTCTCCATTTGAATCACATCATCGTCCTCGTCCCTAGTTCAAGGGCTGTTTCCAATTTGGCTATGCAAGCCTTACACTTTGGTTGATCATTGAATACTTCGAATCATGATTTGAAAGCTAAGGAGCTAAGGAGGTCGGACCTTGAGTCAAGAGGGACCCTATGCTGTATAATCAATTCCAGGCATGTTTTCGTAGGACCACACAAAAACAGTTTTTTGAATCTTTTCACAAAGTGACTAATCACTCGTACTCTTACGAAGACAAGATAGAACCAATTTGGACCAAGCCAGGATCATTCTCAGTACCCACATTAACAAAAATGATTTCATTCATCAAGGGCTTAGTACACCTCTCTTCTTCTCAGTTGATCAAAATATGCAAATCCCGAGGAAATTCTTCCTCTTTGTTTTTATCAGAGTTTTGGAAAAAGTTTTGAAAACTTTGGTCAATGCAATGATTTAAAGGCATAAAGAAGTAGGCAGACTCTATGGCATTTTGTTTTGGTTTTTTTTGTTTTTGTTTTTTTGTTTTTTTGTTTTTGTTTTTGTTTTTTTGTGGTTTATTGGAAAGAGACTATGACTCAGCAATGACAGCAGACTCAAAAGAAAAAGACAAAGAAGATATAGACAGGACATAAATGTCTAGATTTAGCACTCTTGAAATCAACAGACTTTGACTCACTAGAATGACTCGAGCCTGATCCCAACTCTACAAACTTGGTGGAATCAAACTTAGACTCAATACTCAATTCAGAACTCAGAATAAAACCATTCTCAAATTGCCAGTCAACGTGTGGGCCATCCATAACATTCAAAATAAAGCCCGTGTAATCAACAGGTGGTCACTCCCCAATTACAGAAATGGTCGGATATCCCACAAGTTCTATTTATTTACACTGGTGGACTTGTGGGATATCAATTTTTTTTTTTTAAATATATATACTCAAAAAACAAAAACACATTTTATATGAACAAAAGAAAACAAACCCCATTCCCATTTTTTTTTTTTTTTTTAAAAAAAACATTTGTTTGGAAAAACAACAATTACTAAAACGACACAAACAAAATGATTTGATATTTTTTTTTTTATAATTTTTTTTGGTATAAAAAAACAACACAAATAAAATGAGTTGACTTAGTATTATTTTTTTCCTTTTTTTTTTTTTTTTTTTTTTTTTTTTTTGAAGCCATGTTTGCAAACTAGAAAAAAAAAAACAATGGAACCCCCAATCAGAATTTTAGCAGCGTTTCGACTCAACTGATCAGCCATGTTTGCAAACTAGAAAAAAAAACAATGGGACCCCAATCAGAATTTTAGCAGCGTTTTGACTCAATTGATCACTGATTACTGCTAACTCATACTGACACGCTGAACTCAACCCCACAAACTGAAATGCCTGAACCATTGTTCAGAATTTGAGAACCCCTGTATAGATCCAATAAATTGCACAGAACACATAGCAGGAAAGAGAACAAACACCCCTATGGAGGGTGGGGTTATCCTGTCCTAGCTTTTGAAATGATCTAGGGTTCACTATTCAAACAAGCGGCTTCACAACATCCTACAAATGGGTGGCATCCTGTCCTAAGTTGGAATAGTCACTATGGCTTTACTATATGCAGCTAGGTCGAGTGGTCAAAAAGGGTACCTCAGCAAGACTACCTAATATACCTCTCACACCTAACACCGAGAAGTGAAAGGAGGATCAAACAGTACAGCGGTAGTCCAGATCCAAGGGTTGTGTTCCCAACATGGCAGAGCCCATGACCGGTCAGCCTTTTGGCAAGCTTTTAGGCAAGCCTCCAGCAAACCGTCCAGGAATAGCAGATGGCAAACACAGGGACTTAAACGCACCAATGCAAATGCAATGCAAAGAACATATAAATGTAGATAAAAATTCACATCATAAAGTTCAAGTCAAGTTCTCTAAGTCCCCAGCAGAGTCGCCAGAAACTGTAGTTCGGCTTTTCGCGCCCCCTTTCGGAAGAATGAAATAGCCCTTACAGTTCGGACTCCACTTGTGTTGGTTCTAAATCTGATTTCACAAGTGCAATGTGAAACAGTGGAAACACAAAAAGAGTCCAAATCCGGCAATTGTTTTTGAAAAATCGATGTTTGAATCAAATGCAAAAAATGGACTGCTTTGCCAGATTTCAGAATCGCCACCTAAATATTTATGGGAAATTTAGGAAACCCTTGACTCGTGCCAAAGGCCATTAGTCCGTCGTTACCAAAGTGTCTTGGTTCGGGAACTTAGGTATGAGAGGGGAAGGTCAATAATGAGCACCCCACTCACCCGATCAAAGATCGGCCTCTACTAATTATGATGTGATTCTTATGTACAATATATGTTCTTATTCTGATTATTTAATAAATCCTAAAATTTATTATGTGAAGCATACAAGGTATAGACTAGTTTGCTCAAATTGGAACAATTCAATTTCATATTTGTTTCTCGAAAAGGGTTTGAATTTGCCACTCTTAGGTGGGCTTAGGTTTGTGAATCTTAAAACGTACATTCGTTGAATCATTCCAATTTAAGCAACAAGCCTTCATCCACAGGCATTCAAACAGTTTATCATTTAAGCAATTAGCCTCATGGTAGGATGCTAAACATAATAAGAAAATTATGTACAAGCGGGATGCTAAAGCATAACAACTCACATATTTACCGACGTCCCGCGAACAACTACAAAACCAAGTTAGAAAATATGCATGCTTCCTAACTGTACAATGTGACAATGCAACACATGTGATATGCAACTTACTAGGCTCGGTTACTAATCACTACAACAAAACTAACTATTTACGACATCATGCTTACGATATGCATTAAATGCATGTCGTAGTTAGTACTTTCTACATCATTTTTTTTTTTTTTGCATGCCGTTAATGTTTTGTCAATAACAGCATACATACCGTGTAAGTCGTTGATTCATATATTTATAACATGCAAAAGTATGCCGTAAAAAATATATGTTTTTACGACTTACAAAAATATGTCATAAAATATTTGCACTTAAGACGACATACATTTAATGTTGTAAAATATTATAACTTTACACGGCATGCATTAACATGTCGTGAAAACTTCTGCAAAAAAAAAAAAAAAAAAAAATTCAATCTGAAATTTTTTTATGGCATGCAAAAGCATGTCGTAAAAAATGTATATTTTCACGGCATAAAAAAATATGTCATAAAATATTTGTACTTAAGACGACATACATTTCATGTCGTAAAATATTATAACTTTACACGGCATGCATTAGCATGTCGTGAAAAGTTTTATTAAAAAATTTCAATTTCAATTTGAATTTTTTTTTTTTTTTTTGGATTTGAAAAAGCTAACAATTTCCAACCAAGCTTCCCACCTTAAATTCTCATAATTGAGGACAACGTAAAAAATAATTTATACATTATTTTTTAATTTAGTGTCTCTTTTAAGAGATAATTGCACCCAGTGAGATTTTGAGAAAAAAAAATTACATATTCATGAAAAAGTTTATAATTTTAATGATTAATATTTATATGGCTTCTCATTAATTTGTAATTATTATTTTTTAAATTACCTTGATTTGATATTTTTCCTTCTTTTAATAATTTATTTACTTTTTACTTTTTAGATGTGCCTAATCTGAATGCAACTAAAAAATAAAATATTTGTAAAAAAATATAATAAAATATAATATATATGAAATGTATTAAATTTTATATTTTTTTGAATTTAGTGATTTTTAAATTTTTTTTATTAAGTATATGTGAATTATTTGAATTTTAAATTTTTTTATTAAGTATATGTGAATTATTTGAATTTAAAAAGTAAAAAAAAAAATTTATTTAAAATATTTAAAAACTTACTCAATTATTGAAGAACATTGCCCCGTTACTCTCTCACTCACTCTGTGGCTCTCTCTCTCTCTCTCTCTCTCAACCATCTTTAAACCCTAATCTCTGTCAACTGATCGAATCAACCTTCTTCAGCCCCGTTTGATCTAATCTCATAGCGATTGGTGATTCATCTGAGATCCAATCTCAGAGTGATTGGTGATTCATCTCAGATCCAATCTCAGAGCGATTGGCAATTTCAATTTTGAGATTTCGAAGCTGCACCGCCTCCACCATCTGCACCGGCGAGGGGAGGGAGCACCATCGTATTCTCTCTCTCTCTCTCTCTCTCTCTCTCTCTCAGTTTCATATTCTCTCTCTCTCAATACCGTATCAATTTCGATTTTATGTAAATAATTTCTACATATCTTAACAGGGAAGTCAGCCTACCAAAATGGGACAGCTCAAATTCATAGCATCTCATATATATACATGTATTTGCAATCCATCAACAAGTTTCTTAAATCCTTTTGTTACTATGTTAATACAATTTCAATTATTCAATTACGTTTCAAGATTTTTATGTGAGTCAATAGTTACATTAAGATAAGGGGGGAACTAAGTAAATTAAAGATAGAGGATGCTTGGCCTAGCAATACACACCACACCACACCACACTATATTTGTGAACTCCCTCCAAGAATCAAGTTAATGTTGTCATTGGTTTCATTGATACTAGTTAGTTTTCTCTCACTTTCACAGACCAATTGGTTCATTTATTAGACAATGCTACCAATATATGTGTACAAATGAGGCATCCTTCATTTATTAGTTCAATTGAGGATACAAAAGAGTCTCTGGCTCTTCCTAGGATTAGTAGTTGAAAACTGAACATGAACCAGTCGCTCTGTAGCTAGGGTCAAGCCCACTAATGGGTTTCTCAAGTTTGATTTAGAGACTCAACAAGTTTCAATAATTTTTGCATGTTGACTGTTATGCTACCTAACACACGACCACCCTCTTTTTTTCTGAACTTGAGACCACTTGTTTAAAAATTAAATGCTAAGCAGGACACAAGCGGAGTTCAAGTTTAGGAATATGTTCAACCTTAACTTATCTACCTAACAAGTTTGATAAAATCAAAACAAGTCAAGCTCAACTGCAACAAAGTAGCACCCAATAATTCAATGGGGTTTCATATTTAACTGCTAATCTCTCTCTCTCTCTCTGTCTCGTATTTAACTGCCAACTTAATTAATTTCAATCTACAATTAATTACTGGTGGTGGTGTCACCATCACTGTGAGCTTCATTCTTTTACTTCTTTCCCTTTCATTTCAATCTACAATTATTATTACTTTTTATAGTCTTGTGAATAGAAATAGAATCTGGGTCTTTTCATTGGTTAATTGTCTCTCAATTTGAGGGCATTCTTTGTTGATTTTAGGCAGTAGAGGGTGGTGGGAATGCTGGAAAAGCGGCTGGGGACCAAGTACTCTACACTAGCAGCTTCTTTGGAGATGAGCTTTGGCCTGCTGATAAGCTTGGATTTACCAAAACTACCATCCAAGCTAAGCCTGATTCTGTCTACTTTGTTGTTTCCAGGTTCTGTTTCCATCTCTCCTCTGTTTGAGAGTATGGAAATTAATTGTCTCATTTGTAATTTACACTATATGATTGGTGCACAATTGAATGTGCAATTTCCCAGAATACAAGAAGCCAGATTAACACTTTTGAACTGCCTCTTGTTTTGGATAACCAATTTAGTTTTCAAATCCCAGCAGTGACTTACACTTCTCATAAATTAGATAAAATGTTGACAGAAACTTATAAGAAAAATCAAGGAGCCTATGAGAAAAACTCCATTTAGAATGATCAATTGATACTGTGTGTAAGTTATGTCTCATTTCTATAATTGATCAATTAACAAAACAAAGTTATGGTTATACGGTGATGAAACTTGTTAAATGGAGTCTCTTTATTACTAGGGTTGAGAATCCTTGATTCTAAAAGTAATCTATGACTATTAATCATAAGATAAGATTGTTCTGAATTTTTATATTAATTGCATATTATCCTTTCTTTTGTATCTTTTCTTTATCTTGTGGTTACATCTCTATGGAGTTCAAAATTCACTTTAGTGATGATTTTGAACTTTAAAAGTTGCTTGAACCGTCACTGGTCTCACGCTTATTTGGTTTGGTAGTACTAGCTTGAAAATTCTAACCTACCATTAATAATGCAGCCAGCCGCACAAAAGTGAGAACCTAGCAAACCAACCTACTATACGGAGAAAACAATCAGTCAACTTATAGTCTCATAGAGTTTGTACCTCAACCCTTCGGGCTAGCATTATCAGTTCAGATTGTTTTAACTAGACCTATGGCTATAGTTCACATTATAAATGTAGACCATGACCGCTAGTTGCAAGATTAACAAAATATTATGTTTCACTAATTTTTCCATTTCACCATTCCCATGGTACTTGGCTTTGGTAATCATCTATGGGGCTTCTTTGTTGTGAACACCATACTATATGGTAAGCTTCATAATTAATTGATAAATTTTCTGAACACTGTTAATATATGCCCTTTAGTCACATTATTGAATTGTAACATATGATACTAATCTTTATGCATATGCATATTTTCAATTGCTTGTGACCAAATTACTTATTCCCGTTTACTTTTTGGCAATCTCTAATGCAATCAAAACTGGTATAATTACCCGGTAGTACTAGGTAGCTTATTAAGGTTAAGAAATGTACATATGAATTAATGGTATTTATTACTCAATTGTACTCGTGTGTTTTACAATAAAACTTTTAATAATTGATTGAGGCAAACTCATTTAAGAAGTGACTATCTGTTTTCAGAAATTTCTTTTGATGTACACCTTATGATAAAATCATTTTTAGTTAATCTAATGGTCTAAATGAATATTGAATTCTTTATTCATCATGGAATCGCAGATAAAAAAACCTACTTGTCATAGAAGTAGGTGTATGATAAAATGATTTTGAATGAATCTAATGGTATATTTGTTTCTTCCATTGAAAATGCAGTCGGAAGTGAATTTCTTGGGAAGACTTTCGCATCCTAACTTGGTTAAGCTGTTGGGGTACTGTTGGGAGGATCAAGAGCTTTTACTTGTATATGAATTTATGCAGAAAGAAAGCTTAGAAAACCATATTTTCAGATGCAAGAACTTGAGTGGAAAAAAAATAAATAAATAAAACAAAAAAACAAAAACTTTACTGGTCCACGGTTATATTGTATTGATTGCTGGATTTTTTGGTTGTCTAGGGGGTTCTTCCGTTGATCCACTTTCTTGGGATCTGCGGCTCAAAATAGCGATTGGTGCTGCACGGGACCTTTCTTTCTTGCACACTTCTGAAAAGCAAATCATTTACAGGGACTTCAAAGCGTCTAATATACTGCTTGACGGGGTGAGCATCGGTTGAATGATTCCATGTCTCTCTCTCTCTCTCTCTCTCTCTCTCTCTCTCTCTCTCTGAGATCTCTTAGGAATCAATCTCAGTATTAGTTGAACTAGAATTGAGAAATGGTTTGTGAACAATTGGATTACTGTTAATTGTGTTTTCTCAATGTCAACTTCTGTTAGTTTTTGAAATGACTCGAAACATTTTTTAGGATATGGGGATTGTCATTTCTTCTCCTCACATAATTCAACAACATAAATAGAATACCGCCATCATAGTTATGTAGATACATATTTCCTCTAATTGCTATTGATATAACGAGATTTTTCATTTTCATTTTCCCTTGAAACAAACATTTTAAAAAAAATGTACATTCAAAACCAATTATTCTGAACGCTTCTGTCGTTTGTTTTTTGATGTGATTGGAAATAACCTCAACAAATCAACATTAATTCTTGCTATTTCAAAGTTTAGAGAATTGAATTGTGGTAAAATGAATTAGTTGACACGTCCGTGCACCATTTTGAACAGGTCATTTATATGTGAAGAGTGATGTGTATGGTTTTAGTGTTGTGCTACTGGAGATATTGACAGGTTTACGGGCACTTGATACCATACGGCCCAGTGGGCAACATAACCTGGTTGATTGGGCAAAGCCCCTTCTTTCCAACAAAAAGAAGCTGCAAACAATTATGGATGCACGGATGGAAGGACAATATTCTTCAAAGGTAGCATTAGAGACCGCTCAACTTACTCCAAAATGCCTTGAACCAGAACCTAGAAGCCGGCCGTCAATGAAAGAAGTCACGGAGGTCTTGGAACGGATAGAAGCTATGAGGATCAAACCTAAAGAATCCAAATAGGAGCTGACAAATAGAAACAATCCCATTAAGCGAGGTAAGCTGATAAATTGGATCAACAACTGTATGTGCACACAAATTGTGTACCCTTTTTTTTATTATTTATTTATTTTTTTTACGATTTGGTAACTTATTTGTTGAATGATTGCTGTAACATTTTCTTGAAATTCTTTCTTTGCAAATTTTGTATTGGTAGTTGTCATTTGTATTTACATTGGGTGATTGTTGTACACTAGGTACTATGATATGATTTTTATAGTATCATTGTGAATGGAGTTGGAAATAGTTTTGCAATACCTATTGAAAATTTAGTCACTGTCTTGCATATTGTTTTAATTTTCTCGGCAGCTTTGGTGGCTATGCAACTAGTAGAAGGAAAATGATGAGAACAATCCTTCCACTTCATATGCAAGTATGGTAGAAATACATCTATGAACTGGAAATACATTTATGACATGCAAGAAAATGCCGTAAAAGATTATATACGGCATACAAAGTATGTCACAAATATATTAAAAATGACCTTCTACGGCATACAATATTATGTCGTGGAAAGTGATGATTTATGAAATGTAAGAAAATGTCATAAAATATTATATACGGCATACAAAGTATGTTATAAATATATTCAAAATAACCTTCTACGGCATACAAAATTATGCCATGGAAAGTATGATGATTTATGGCATGACAAAAATGTCGTAAAAAATTATTTACGACATACAAAGTATGTCATTAATGTTTAATTTGTTACTTTTTACAACTTTACTTGCATGTCGTAAATGATGCTCAACTTTCCACGGCATGTCATAAAACGGCATTTGTGTGCATGCCGTGAAAGAGTTTTTACGGCATGCATTGCAAGCCGTAAAAATTCAATTTTGTTGTAGTGAATATGGCATATGAAATGAATTGATCGCATGCGGTCAAAGCATATATTCAGAGAAGTATTGAAACGACAATGCGAATTGGTTGATGAACCGAACCTTGGTGCATGCAATACAAGTGGATGCAAATATGAGTATGCAAAATAAAACATGATATCCCTAAACTAACCATCATAAGCTGATAAATAAAAGGGAGAAAGACGTGGGGTTGGAAGACATGGACACACACGCACACTTATTACAAGTTTGTTTGCCCTCGCGTAGGAGGGTCCGAATGAATTAATGCGCCCTCACGCAGGAGGGTCCGAATGAACTAGCTAGCTAACTAACTAAATTACTTAACTCATTATTACAAAATTTGAATAAATAGTTATCTAAGCTAATTAATTATTTAAGCTAGTGAATTAAGTAATTATGATAATGAACTAATTTAAATGACTAGTTTAAGCTGAATAAGTACAATACAAAGCTAATTAGCTAAATATATTAATTAATTAATTACAGAGTAACTAATTTAAACTAGGTAACTAATTAATTACAATGTGAATTAACTAATTAAATAGCTAATCAAAATAAATAACCTACCTAATGGAATAATTAATTAAATAATTACTCTAATTAAATTGTCTAATTAAATAATTACTAATTAATTATTCTAGCTAATTATTACAAATTAGAACTAACAATTAATTACACTAATTAATTAAAAATCCTAATTAAATTAACTAATTAATTACATTAATTAATTAAATATAAAATTATAATGAACTAATTAACTACAGTAATTAATTAATTAAATATAAAATTCTAATTAACTAATTAATTAATTTATACAATTCTAATTTATAAAATTCGAATTAACTATTTAATTAATTACACTATTTAATTGACACATTTAATTAAATGAATTACACTAATTAATTAATTTATACAAGTCTAATTAACTAATTAATTAATTACACTAATTATTAATTACTTACACTAATTAATTAAATAAAATTCTATTTAAACTAAATGAGCTAACTAATTAATTATATGACTCGATTATACTAATTAGTTAATTATAAAAGTCTAATGAACTAACTAATTAATTACGCTAATTAAAAAAACCTTCTAATTAATTAAACTACATCTGGACAGGCCATGCATGGAGAGAAGAGTTGCCGAAGCTAGTGCCATGGTGCTGCTGCGGAGGAGGAACACGACTTGCTGAATGAGGAGCTGGACGGGGTTGATGAATAAACTGATGAGGGTGTTTTCGGTGGCAGATGCGATGCTTCTGCGGCTACTGTTGCAGCGGTGACGGCCCGGTGTGGAATTGCAGCGGTGGTGGCTCGGTTTGGAGTTGCAGCGGTGGTGGCTCGGCAGTGGAGTAGTTGGAGGTACTGCTGGTGGTAGCTCTTAGTTGTGTGTGTGTATGAAGTGTGTGGGTGATGAGTGTGTGGCCTCTCTCTCTAAACCTGTGTGTGTGTGTTCAGTGGTGAATGGGTGTGTTGAGTGGTGTTGTACATGTGTGTTGGGATGGCAGTGGTGGTGTGGTGAGAGTGGTGTATGAGTGTGTGTCGTGTGTATCCTCTCCCTCTCCCCGCTGCTATGAGTGTGCTGCTATCTGTGTGTGTACTGCTGTGTGTTATGGGTGTTGGGTCTGCGTGTGTTGAGAGTGCGTTGTCAGCTGCCGTGCCCATGCATGTGTGTGTTGGCAGCCGTGTGGGTGTGTATCCATACATGTTGGGTTTGTATATGATCAGAGAGAGAGATGTGGAAGAGAACAGCCTCGAATGGTGGGTTGAAGCTGTGTGTGTTGCTGCCGTGTGCATGAGTGTGTGTGTGTCCTGCTGTGTGTAAAAATGGGTGTGTGATGCATGGCTGTGTTGGGTGTTTGCTGTATGTGTGTGTGTGCTGTGTGCGTTGAGTGACTGTGTGCGTGCGTGCTGTGTCTCATGGGTGTTGGGTCTGTGTGTGAGCTGCTGGGTGCATGGGTTTGGTGTGCTTGAGTGTGTGTTTCATTGAGGTGCCGAGAGAGAGGTTGGTTTGGTGCCTGCCGTGTGTGCATGGGTATGGTGTGTTGTGAGAAGATGAAGTTGGGTCTCTCTGTGCTGGGTTTTGTGTGGTGTATGAAGTGTGTGTGTGTGTAGCAGTGAGAGGTGATGGGTGTGTGGTGTATGAAGTGTGTGTTGAGTGTTGAGTGTAGTGTGTGTGTAGTGTATTGTGTATCAGTGTGTTGTGTGCATGTGTCGTGTGTGTATATCAGAGAGTGTGTGCATGTGTATGCATGTGCATGGGTGTGTGCGAGTCTCTCAAAATGGATATGTGTTGTGGGTTTGCCGAGAGAGAGAGTGAGATGGGTCGTGTATGTATGTGCTGTGTGTGTGGGTAGCAGTGGCTGGGTTTGTATGAGTGTTGCATGGTGTGTCGTGTGCAACAGTGGTGGAATACGAAGATGATCGAGATGGTGGTGTGTGTGTGTGTTGCTGCCGTGTGTGAGTGATGGCAGTGGTGGTGTGGTGAGAGTGGATGGTGTGTGTGTGTGTGTTGCTGCCGTGAGGGAGGGAGGTGGAGCTTGTAACAACAATGGCAGAGAGTGAGAGATGTAAACCGAAAGGAGAGCGAGAGATCAGTCCCCCTCCCTCCCTATGTGTGTGTGCTGCTGGGTCTTGAGTTGTGTGGCTGTGTTGTGTGCTTTTGTATTTTTTTGTTCTTCAACACCCAAACCCCAGAGAGAGATGAGAGTTTCTTTTTTCTATTCTCCTCTCCCCAGCTCCCTGAATTGCACTATCATCTCCCCTAAAATATCCCCTTCTCATTTCCTCTTAGCTTTTTCTCTGTAAAACGAATATCTTCCACCACCCCAAAAAAAACATTATCATCATCCAGGTGACCCCTCCTCTCCATCACCGAATTGAGCACCAGATAACACCCCCCAAAACTTCATCATTCATACCAACCTATCTCATATCTCTCCTTTTTTTTTTTTATGATTTCTTTTAAATTCACTCTTCCCCACCATTTTTTTTTTCATGTGTTGTATGTCCCCTTTGAATCATAACACTACCCACTCACTTCTCCACCACATAAAGCATCACCACACCGAATTTACATTTGTTTTTTTTTGTTTTTGTTGTTATTTTTATTTGTTTTTTGTTTTTTTATTATGTTATGTTTGTAAAATATCTAAAATATACTATTTATATTAATTTATATAAAAACACTTAAAAATATGCCCACACACATAAAATTACATAAAAATATATAAAATTATAAAATACTACAAATTAATAAAATATTAGTGATATAAAATAATTTGGCCAAAATGGGTGAGGTTTGGGATTAAAGTTTCAATTTAATTTTTCGACTGAGAAATTCATAAAATGGCATATTTCAATTTTCATCATGGGGTGTTCAAAAGAAAATGCCCAAGTCTTAGGGGCGGTAAAAAATGGGGTGTCTACAGTGATACATGAGTAGCCATGATTATGGAAAAAGTAAAATGAGAGGAGAGGAAAGATAGATGGGACAGGTATGATGTTAAGCCTGGGCGTAAGGAAGGTGCAATGCTTTACTTTAAAAAGGAAGGCATGGAGGATATAGAGCTGGGAAGTGGAAGTACCATCTGAATAGGCTTTATAATCATTGGCACTTTAGTATAAGCCTTCCTTGGTATTCTTGAGACCAAAGAGGCCAATGTTGAAGGAGGAATAACTGTTGTTGCATAAATAGAAAATAGAAAGAAAATGATATTTCTTTTTGTTAAGTCTTGAGATGGAATCAAACGGAGTTAAAGGAGAAATTACAAGCCTCAAAGGTTGTATTCGTAATGATTGGAGAGCTGCGAGGGGTATAGAGCTCAGCAGTCTGTTTTTTCCTTGCCGCCCTTTTGTAGCGCATCAGTAGTAGCAGCTTCATCCTTTAGTATTTGTTGCTACCTCCTCTTTTCAGACCTCTAAAATACGATAATTTCTTTGGAATGTTCTTCTTCTACGGCTTTAGTAACTGCCTCATGAATAGGATCACCAACAAGGTCAGAATGAGAAACTGTTATTCTCTTCCTCCTCTTCAATGGTGTTTCTTTCTCCTTTTCTGCTTCTTCCTCTTCCATAGAAGCCTCAGGTGTCTCCTCCTCAGGACAATCAGAAGGAGAAACTATTATTTTCTTCCTCCTCTTCAATGGTGTTTCTTTCTCTTTCTCTGCTTCTTCCTCTTCTATGGGAATCTCAGGTGTCTCCTCTTTAGGATCAAGCAGAAGTTTTCTCTTCCTTTGTTGTTGCTGCTTGCCTTTGAGGATATTCGAGGCTTGAGCTCTCTGAGGAAAGTCCTCCTGTGAGGCTCCCGCACCAAAGAGATGCTATAAATAACTAAGTAAGGCATCATACAGAGAAAAAAAGAAAAAAGAAAAAAAGAGGGAGGTAGCAGTGCACACCTTTCTTTGAAGCAGCTCTAGTAACTCTAGGAGGAGAAGATGGGGCAGCAGGAGTAGTCCTTGCGGCAATAGGAGTAGGAGTTGGGATAGCAAGGGCAGTAAAGTAAGTAATGATCCCAGTTCCCTTGGACTTGGCTTGAGGCACATCTAGTCCCACTAACAAATCTTGAGGCGGGATGGCCAAGTGCACCTCCATATTAGTCGTCCACCAATTCTGGTATCTTTTCAATATATTGCCTTGCGGAAGGAAGGGTAAGTATTCAAAATCAGTTAAGTCTTGGATCAACTTGGAGGTTGCTTCCTCCAATCTGGACCTTGGAACCTTCAATTCTCTGCTTACAAGATTTGAGTTGGATTGGCTACAGAGAGAGATAGGAATCCCCTGAGTGAATCCAAATTGCCTAGCAAATTGGGCAGGGCAGTAGGGCTCAGAAATACACTTATAAGCTCTAGGATTTATAGTGCCAATGAAAAGCTCCCTCGGAATCAGAATGGAAGCCCACATATCTTTGTGTTGAGGCCTAGAGTAGGACTTATCACCCAAAAAGGCCCTCAGCCAGGCTGGTCTATTGTTGGCTTCAAATGGACAGAAAAAGAGGCTAGAAAGGGAAGCTGGAAGTCAATGGAAAAAAGAAAAGTAAAAGGCAAAATTGGAAGGGTAAATAGAGACCTTGGCAAACTTCATGCCGTAAGAGGTAGGGTCTAGCGAGTCAGTGAAGTATGCAAAAAGCCAAAGTTAGAGTATCCAAAATAGGCCTTCTTGATTGGCATTCATGGGTTTTTCACAAAATTGGGAGCAAGTTCTGTAGACATGACCCAAAACATATGGAGCTAAAGCTACCTTTTTATGCAAAACAAAAGCTTTGGCGAGAGGGGCAAACTCAGGCATAATCCTCTGAGAAGAGGAATTTACAAAGCCAATACAATAAAAAAGAAAATAGTTCCCTATCAGTTATAGGACCTTCCCTTTTGTTATCAGATTTGACAAAGTCACTATAGGATGAGTTTAGAGAAGGAATAGAAAAAGAGATGTTAAGGTTAGAATAGTTTGGACCAAAGGGAGTGCCAATAGGGGATAACCCTAAAAGATAGCAAATATCAAGGACAGTAGGGGCCATCATACCACATTTAAATTGGAAGAAATTAAAAGTAAAGTTCCAAAAACAAAGAGCAGCAGGTATTAAAAATGGATCCTCCGAAATAGTGAACCTGGAAGTTGAAGGGCGTTGAAGAGACAAAGTTCTTGGAGATCCAATCACATGGTAGGAATAACTCGATCGCACCATTCCTCCCATTCTAGCCTTACAATGGGCCAGTAGCGATGGGGTCGGTTCATCCTCTAGCTTCCCCAATCAAGGCCACCTTCATAGAGAAGGCAGTGATCCTCCAAACATAGGTATAAAACAGGAAGCTAAGTAGAGGCCTCCTTAAAAATGGGCCCAAGCACGTATTCCTGTTATTCTTGACGACGGGGAATGAAAATGCGCCCATTGATAGCACTTTGTTTGCCAGCTTTGTACTTCTTACATTCTTCAACGATAACCCTCTTCAAAGCTACGGATGGGCTCACACACTCCACAACTGGTACTTTCAAGGAGGAAGAAGCCATTAGCAGAAGTTTTCGGAGGAAGAAGCTTAAAAAAAGAGTAAAGAGGAGGAGAGGACAATAGAAATGAAGGGTTTGTGTTTTGGGCGAGCAAGTAAGTTAAAAGCGCGAAAAGAAAGGGTTTTTTAAACCTTTCTGTCCAAAAGATGCCCAATCAGTCTAAATTGGTAAAAAGACCCGAGATAATTGTTTGACTGATTTTGGAACCCATATGAGTTTAAGCCTTTGTTTTAAAATTCAAAGGAGTCCTGAAAGTACAACATGGAAAACTTCTCTCAAGGGTGATTGTTTGAGAGGGAAATGTATCTCAAACACTCAGATTGGCTTCGAAAACAGATATTTGGCTTCGAAGCTAGGATTTGGCTCCAAAGACAGATGTCAAACATCCAGCTAGGGCTTCGAGAGCAGGTAGTTGACTTCGAAGCACATTTTATGCCTAAGAATGTAAGAATGTTTAGGTTTGATCTGCTTCGAAGGGATTAGGGACTTGCTCTTAGGTTTTTTGTAAAAGATAAAATCTTTCGAAGTGAACTTTGAAGTATTCTATAGCTGGAATTTGATTCTTATTTAATGTTTTAGACTTCAAAGTTACAAAGCTAGTACCAAGTCAAGTAAAGGATCAAAATCTAAAAAAAATTACCTGAACATAAAAAATTCTTTTTAGAATTTTCTATCAAAATAAACCCTTTTTTGGGAAGCAACATTGTTACTTTTAAAAGTAGTTCCATACTTTGAAGCACTTAAAAGTAACTTTGATACAAAGGTTGGTTAATTTAAAGCTATTAGATTATGTTGACTATGCGATTGGAATGAGAAGACCTAAGGCAAAATTGTCAATTGTATTTCATACTTTGGAGATACTCAAATTAGGTTTTAAGTATTCCATACTTTGGAGATGTTCAAATCAGGCTTCGAAGCAAAAATTGGTTAATTCGAAGCTCTAATTTTATTTGAATTGTGTGAATAACATGGTCACAAGCATGCAATTGGAACATAAAACCAGATCCTGCCGAATAGGGGAAGAAAACCCCTAGTTTTATTGATATGTAAGTAATTACATTAGAAATGCCTATTTGGTTACAAATTCGATTTCATAATAATAGAGAATAGAAAAAGTAACAAGTTCATTAAATTTAACCTAGCGGTGTTCAATGAAGTTATGTTCTTTCTTTATTCTATTTTCTATCCTATCAAAGCTAGGTTGTTGCAGCTGGTATGCTCTTATTTGGTGAAAAAGTTGTTCAGCTTTCACCTCGAACTTTGTCTCTTTCAAGTCTTGCTCCATTTCATCCATATTTAAATCATCCAGTACGCTGAATCCTTATTCTTGAAGTCATCATATTCTTTAATAAGGTTCTTTGCTTCGTACTGAGTCTGAATTCGATTGGCTGTGATTTCGTCCAAAGAGTCACTAGTAGCCAAAGAAATTTTGTACCAATGAAGAAGGAGTGGAAGTTGATCCGAAAAAGCTTGAAGCTCTGTCTAGGCAATAGGGTTGAGAACATGACCCCGAGTCATAACATCACAGGCCCATTGGAAGATCTTGAGAGGAATCTCGTCTCCAAGAACATTGAAAAGCAAGTGAGAGCGGACAGCAAGCAAAAGCTGAGCTTTGTATCACTCAAATGCAGCTGGAAGAGCTAGAGGTTGATAGGAAGGAAAAAATCGATTCTTGAAAAGAGTAAGTTTCAATTCGTCCATCCAATGAGGATTCTAAAGGAGAGGAGGTGCAGAGGGATCTATCCCGAAGGAAAAGGGAAACTGGGGGTCATTCACGCATTCGAGCCAGTCAGAAGAGCAAAGTTTTGCCTTTTTAGCCAAGAATGACGGATTATATCCCTGTGCTTCGTTTGGATGAGGAGTTTCTCGCACTATCTTCACTGGCATGGAAGACGTGTACCACACCATAAGCAAGTTGTCTTCCAAACTGCGTTGGTGATCAATAGGTACATAGGGGTAAACCACTGAGCTTCGAGTAGAAGGAAGAACAGAAAGGGGATCATCGAATTCAACAAATCGATGATGAATCCGCTCCCTTAATTGGGGTTCATCAGGTTTTGACTAACTTTCCCAGCCAGTGGACTTGGAGGAAGAAGAAGCGGTTTTGTCCCATGCAAAGAGTGGTGGGGAAGAAGAGGAGCTTCCAAGATCCATTTCTGCAAATGCTTGGTCCAAAGGTTTGTAGTTAGCAGATTCTTGGTCTAAAGGTTGGTAATTTGCAAAAGCTTCCATGACTCGTATAAATGGAGGCGGATAGATGTAGCCAATAAATGCATTAAGGTTCTTTCGAGGCCTGCAATCATCTTCTAAAGACTCCTTCTATGCTCAATCAATTTAAGAGAATGTATGATTGGCCATTGGGGATGTACTAGTCTTTTCGTCTACTCAAAGAATGGAAGTGCAAAGCACAAGGATTTAATGAAGTTCACTGCTTCATTATTCAAAAAACAGTTATACTTCTAGAATATACAGAATCCATGCACGTCCTAGGACGTGGGTAGATTGTACTAGTCCACTAATATCACATAGTATTGGGTATATTAATGTGGGGGTAATGTTGGCTATATAAATTGTAAAAGCCAATCGCAGAGTAACACGTGGCACCTAAAGGACAATTTGGGAAATTAAAGCAAGTCTCTAATCAAAGATAGACACGTGGTAGTTCATATTGATAGTATCGAATCTACATGGCATCTGAATAGTCAAGAGGTGTTAGATGACGTAGCCTAACGGTTACCTACAATTCAAATTCAAATTCAGAATAAAAGTCTAACTGCAAAAGAGGTGTAGTGGGAGCTAGTTGAGAGAAGCCATGGCCAGAGATCGTGGAAACGTATTTCGACGGTTAGAAGGTCACTTCGACGGTTATCACCAAAGAGTATAAATAGCAGAGATTGCTAAACAGAAGGAACCCAGACTCAGATCCAGAAACCAATCATTTACTTAATATTTTCTTTCCAGTTTTTTACATTTTCAGCACTTGAATTCCTGTACTGCACGTCATTTTCTAGGAGTAGTTTTTCAGTAGTTTGTTGTTATGAACCTCATCAAAGCTGGATCATTGTAACTTCATTGTAAGTTTTCATTTACTCAATGAAATTCGATTTTTGAATTATATTTGGGTAAACTACCAATAGGTCCTACTTTGGAGACTTATTACCCAATAGGTCCTACTTTGGAGACTTATTACCCAGTAAGTCCTATTTGATAAATTTATTAAGTGATAAAGATAAATTTATCAGTCTTTTATTTTTATGAAAAAATTTATAATGATAAATTTATCAGTCTCTTTGTTTTTATGAATAAATTTTTAGTAATAAATTTATCACTCTCTTATTTTTATAGTGTTAAATTTATTAGTTAGGACCTGTAGGTAAATAAGTGTAGTTAATAGGACTAATTGGTAAGTACCCCTTATATTTACTTGTTACTATTCATAGTTTTCTCTTAAACAATCCACCAGTAAAAGTCTTCTTCATTAAGGCTGCAAGAATTTCAATACAATCGCTTGATAATTAGTTGACAATTATAAAATTTATAAGGACTAATTGATCCTAATACACTTAAATTTACATTATTAACTTTCGAAAGTTATAAAAGTCAACACTTGCAAAAATGTAAGATTCAACCCAAACACAGGACATATACAGAATGACAAAAACACTTTCCACTTTAACATTGCAATCCAAATAATTCAATTTAACTTTTTTTTACCAAAACAGCCTAGCCGGCCATAGATGACTTTTAAAGTTTCATTTCAGTGCCTATACAAAAGTATGCTATTTGGGGAGTACCGACAAAAAAAAAAAAAAGTCAAGTTTTAAAAAAACTTCTTTTACATTAAAAAAAAACTAATCATATATATCCATCATGCATATTTTTTTGACAAAATTTGAAAAATAAAATTATTTTTAGATATATTAATTTCTCTTTCTTCATAGAAAGATTAAAATTTTAAAAAATAACTAAAAAATCAGAACCTAACGAGGCAACATAGCAAAATTGGTCATACATGGGCGGCGCTGCAAACAAGCTAGCTAGCTACTAAGAAAGAAACTTCGAAATTATTTTCTTTCCATTTTTTTTTCTTTTTTTGCCAGTCAATTTTATTATTTTTTATTTTTTTGGGGGTTACATTCAATAAATCTCTTTGTTTGGTAGCCTTTCTTCTATGGTTACATTTTGCTGTACAACGCGTTTAGGTCAGCTATGATTGAGCACACCCATGTGTTCAAATCAATAATTTGATTGGAAATCTATGAAAGAAAAAAAAAGAAGAAAAAATGGATTAATTAGTATTTAATTTTTTTAACAGGAAAAGATTTGTAGAGGTAAAGAAAAACGATTATGATCCAAACAAAACCTTAAATTTACAATTCAATTTTTATCAGTGTTGTAACTTGATTTGTAATTTTGATAATATTAAATCATAAATTTTAAAAATGCAAAATAAAGAATTTATTCGAGCCAATATATATAAGAAAAATGACTTAGACCCCCCCAGTTGGGGGTGCTGGGAGTCGGCTCCTATTGGACAAAAAAACTGTTTTTTTTTTTTTTTTGGATTTTCGGCCAACCCCAGTGCGACACGTCACTGGGGGTTGTCAGTGGAGGTCACCCTACTAGAGGTCTGTAGCATTACCGTATATATAATTACATACTATTGTTGTGTTAACACAAATTCATCGTCTTTCATATCTAAACAATTAGTACCATACAAACATTAAAAATAATTTGTGATTCTTTATTTTAAAACATAAAATTCATTATTATGATCTGTTGGTGAAAATACCAAAAAAATATATATTTTATTGATAAATAATGCAAAGAAAAAGAGATACAAATAGATGAGGCTGAGGCACGGATATCTCGCTTTCTTTAAGGAGATCAAGCCCACTGCAGTAAGAAGAACTCAAATACCGATGCAGCAGTCACAAAATTATGACTTGTCCCCTCCAAGATACAACAGCCCGACCACTTGTCGTATGGTTCAGGCCAACTCTGTACAAGATGGTGAACTCAAAGCTCCACTAGGAAAAACACCTTTCTTTGTTAGTAATCTCTCTTGTATAGAAAATAGTTGGTGTGTTGTTATAGAAAAAAATAGAAGAGAGGAACTATATATAGGTCACTAGGACATTACAAAATACACCAAAAAATAATAATGACCATGAACCTAGAGAAAAGAGAGAGTGTATCCAAGTATGAATTCATCACCAAGTTCATGAATTCTAATTAAACTCCATTCATGAACAAGACAAAAGGTCACCAAAGTAATGAATCTCCATTTATTAACAAGATAAGATTCATGAATAAGACAAAAGAAGATTCATGAACAATATAAATAAATAAAAAAGATATTAAAATGGTCCAACATGATCATTATTATGTTATTCTAAAAGTAAATTTGATATAAATTTTGTATTGAATAATCTTTTAATTTGGAAAATTACATTTGGGCAATTTGACGCAATTTTCACTGTCACCGGATACAAACCCATTTGCATATTTTTATAGAAAAAATAATATAATTTTAATTTATTCCACTAGAACGCAATTTCTTTTATTTATTTTTTTATTGGATTGTCATCTTTTCCATTTAAAAAGCATTCTCATTTTCAAACCCAAATAATTTACAAGTGGGATCAAAAATAACAAGGAAAACGTATCACATAGACTCTTCAAAGAGTGTGTATCATATGTATTTTATAATTAAAGAAAAAAATTATATAACTCTATACTTTTTGAGTCATAATTGTAATAATAACAAAAAGTCATAAAACACTGCATGAGGCATAACTAAAGATTTCATAAGTCATAACTAAAATATTGTAATAACTAAAAAAGAAATTGGTCATAACTAAAGAAAAAAATAATATAACTATAGATGCATATGGTACACTTCTTTCAAAGGATGCGTAGAGTAAAATTTCTCAAAAATATAAGTCAAAAGTGTTCCTCTTCCTAAGAGAACCAATTATTATTTGAATTTATTTAAATTATTTATATCTAATAAGATGCAAGCAAGTAAAAATTACACTAAATAATATGATACTCTTAAGATAAAATAAATTATAAATAACTTATATAAATTGCTCCAAACCAACAGTTTTGAATGCAACTCTTATTTGATTGTTACAGAGATATTTGGAGATTCTATTTGCATCTAAAATATTATTCAGTGTATCTAATTTCTCAGTACTCTCTAATAAATTATTTAGAATTATAATTTACTCTTAATACACCCTATATTTTTTCACAAATTACCTTTTAAAATAAAATCATAATTTATAATACACCTAAATAATAAATAAATCAAAACCCAAAATTACATTATTTTGAAAAATCATTTCAATTGATTAATTAGTACAACCCTAATTCATCACTATAGGTACCTTCTGAAACTCATTTGCTTTACGGGAAGTTCATTTTATTTATTTATTTATTTTTATTATTATTATCAATTTCTGATTCAAATTCACAATACTTTTGAGTGTGCACACACTCGTACACTGCATATATATTCCAGTACTTATTGAACGAAGCTAAAGCTATGGATTTTGTATTTGGAGTTATGAATTTTAATATTTTGTACAGTGTTTACGATTTGAATTGTTTAAATTTTCTTATATTTATAACTAACAACACAATAACAAACAATGATATTGATGATAATATTGAGTTTTGGTAATGTAATTGGAATTTTGGAGTAAAGGAGAAGATGAAGAGAAAATAATTGAAACTTATGAAAGAAGATTAAGAGACTTGAATATTAAGAACACATGAGTGATTAGAATGTATCATGAGAAAAAAATAATATTTTATTTTATAATTTAATGTGTATTATCCTTATTAGTAAATGTACATTAAAATATAATAGGAACTAAATTTTCAAAATTTTAATTAAGCATACTAAATTACTTTTTAGATGTAAATAGAATCACGCGAGATGTTTAGACAAAAGCCCATGACTATTTCCATTGGAAAAGAATACCAAAAGAAGTTAGTGCATCCCCATAAAGTAGAGAAAGAAAGCCCACGTGCCCGTCTCCTTAGAGGCATGGTTTCAGATGGATTACTAATTGGGCCGATATAGACATGGATTGCTGAAACCTGAGTTAGCCCAAACCATGCAAGGCAGAGAGTGCAAATGGGCTTAATGACAGGCCCAATAGTAAAGTGGACTTTGCTGAATTGATGTTGATCATCTTCCGTTTTGGATAAATTACAAATATACCTCTTATGCTGTGTTTGATCGGGAGATTTGGGAAGAGATTTAGAAATAAAAAGAAAAAAAAATGTGTGAAATTAGGTGAAATGTAAGTATATTTTATTCACATTTCACCTACATTTTCTCTTTTCTTTTCCAAATCTCTTCCTAAATCCCCCAACCAAACAAAACGTAGGTTTGTTTAAAATACGAATTGTCTTTTGTAATTTTGAAAATTACTTTACGCCCCTCTAAGTTTTTAATCACATAACAAATGACCTATTTTATTAATAAATCATCAAGTCAATTGACAGTTTTATTGATGTTAGAAATATATTTCAATTAACAATTTAGGTAATTTTATTATTATATAAAAGAGTAATTAAATTTTTTTTTTCTATTAATTTTTTTTAAGGGAAAAATTCTAAAAAGCGGGTATTTGTAATTTCCAAAGTCACATAGGATAATTCGTATTTTAAGCAAATATTATGAAAGTATATTTGTATTTTACCTTTCAGTTTGCAGGTTTGGTTACTCTAAGGGTTTGTTTGAGATATGAGTTGATTTTTTGGCTTTCTACCTTTTTTATCCTAGGGTTAAAAAGTCTGATTTGAGATAGATTTTTTGACTTTTTTGGTTTTTTGACATTTTGGTGAGTTGTCCATATGTGAAATTACCCAAATGTCCTTGGGATAAAAGTGTTCCCCATTCCTGTTGATTTACCTAGGCGTGTGGGTTGCACGGCTGACACATTAGCCGACTATTTTTGGTTTTTTTTTTTTTCCTTTTTTTTTACAAGTAATTTTTATTTTTATTTATTTTTAATAATTTCGGCGTTTTATTTTTTAAAAAAATAAGGCAAACTTGGCAAAAATTTTATGTCAACTATTGTAACCATTTGTTGTAACATTTTTAAAAAAAAAAAATTTGGTTCATATTTTTTGAAAAAAAATTTGCAAAATTATTTTTTCTCTCATTTTACCCAATTTGTTAAACAAAAATTGGGTAAATCATACTCCTACCTTTTACCCATAATTGAGTTGACGACCACATATTACGTGCCCATTTTAATTTTTTAAAATTTCTAATTTTTCTGTCACAGTCATCAAATCATAATACCGTGGTTTGCCATCATGCTACCATGCTTAATTATTACAAGTACGTAACAAAATTTCTTTTTCTCTAACCCAATAATTTTACAAAATAAGGCATGTAAACCATTGAAATTTCATTTTTTCGTGTAAACACATATATATTGTACAAGATAATATAATCACATACATCCCGACCGTGGCTGAACAATGTTACAAGCATACGAATAGTTACTTGACTATTATATGTTTTCTAACATTCCATTATTACGCATGTACACTAACTTGTCCCATATGCGAAATCGCACCAGTGCCATATGTGGGTCCTCATCTCCAACCATTAAACCATCCTCATCATGTACAATTTCTGATATGGCATTTACTATTGCCATAGCCTCTTCCTCGTTGAAAATGGGGTTAACAGTTGTTGGATTGCCTGTATTTCTACATATATAGTTATGTAACGCCATTGACGCACCAACCAACTGAACTTGCACATTTGCAAAATCATACCAAGGCATATTTTGAATAAACCCCCACCGATTTTTCCATGCGGCGAAAGTGCATTCCACCACACGCCGTAATGACGCGTGAACTTTGTTAAATAATTCCCTGGGGTGTTTATTGTCCTATGCCTTTTAGTAACGCGGAATTGTTGTTGGTGGTAATGGCTGCCTTCGAATGGTGCTAAGTAACCTATGCGGTTCGGATAGCTACCATCAACAAGATAATATTTGCCTACAAAAACACAAGAAATTCAAATTACAAACCAAATTTAGTATTTTTTTTTTCTCCAATATTATATACCGAAAATTTGGAAATGCAATATGATACCTTCTTTAGGATGTAGAAAAGGGACATTGTCATTTGTTATTATCTCATTGAAGATGCGATTATCGTGTATACTTCTTTCCCATCCAAGTGATACGAAGGTGAAAAACATGTCAAAATCGATCGCCGCCATGATATTTTGAGTGTGACAGTATTTCCTACCAAAATATGTTTGACCATCGGGCTCATAACCCGCGCAGTAACATGTGTTCCATCAATGGCTCCGATGTGACAGTATTTCCTACCAAAATATGTTTGACCATCGGGCTCATAACCCGCGCAGTAACATGTGTTCCATCAATGGCTCCGATACAGCCCTGCCAACAACCCAGTTATCTTACTAGTTCTAGGAGTACAGAAAATGGTTTTTATTCGAATGTTGATGACACCAAAAGCACAATGTTTTTCACACGCTACGTCAAAATTCTTTCCAAACATTGAAATAAGTGAGGTTTGAAAATAGCATCTTGAAAGGTAGGCATTTCTGTTTAGATCGCACGTATGGATGTATATAATGCTAACTATATGTTGGCTTGCAATGTGCAACAGTAAACTCCTTCATCACCGCTAAAACATTATGCACATGTCGAAACACAGTCTCTCCCGAATGTTAGAACTGTTCTTGGATATCGCGATTATGAAACCCTCTCAACACGTGGATAAACATTACAACGCTTTCTTGAACAGTTAAGCCATGTTCACGTTGCGGTACTTATAACTTGAAATCATTTACTAATGTGTGACAAAAAGACGCAAACACTTCCTTTGGCATGCACACATTTTTCTCAAATCAATCGAGTCAAAATAGAAGTGCGACATGGTGTCATACAAGTGTTTTTTATACCACTCTTGGACATACTGGCATGCTTGGAGGAATGTCCAGTTATTTTGTTGTTAAAGCTGTATGGCCATTTGGTTAATCATTTTCATTTCACCGTCATTGTTGCTTCCATCCCCGGTGTTCATCACGTCGATTTTAGCAACACCTACAACATTAGGAATGGTTGAAATTATTGGAAATTTGGTTTTATATAAACTTATTTTAGGCCAACTTTGAGCCCAAAATTAAGTGGGCCCCAAACGTCTTTTGGGGTGGGTCCGAAGAGGTGATGTGTTCCTTGCCGCATGGTAAGTCACACGGTAAAGACGGTTCGTTAAAACCATTTATGAATGAATGAGAAATTGACATAGTTTTCGGATTTGTGGAATTGGACATTTAAAGATCGGATTCATGGAATTGGACATTTAAAGATTTAAATGTGGGTTTCTTTGCAAAGCTAGTCCCACATTGAAACTTTAAGAGAGCTTATGTATGTATATAAGCACTTGGTGTACTAACTTGGGTTGGCCCCCAAGGGGCACCCCAAGTTTGTAGAAGGGAGGAGTTATGGACAAATGGAACCTTAGCCTAAACCACCATGCGCGCACACCATCCGGCCGTGGCAGGCATATGTGTAGGTCTGGTCAGTTCTAACTTTAATTTTTTAGAGAAAATTTATTTGAATTCTTAACGAAATTAATTCAAATTTTGTACCAAATTTGAATTTAATTTTTCTGTCCATTGTTACATCTTCCAGTCTAATTTTTCCAAACCGGTTAAACAGTCCAAACAGTTTTCAGACCCGTTGGAACCCGAACAAACTCAAAATCTGGACAGTTTTTTTAACTGCAGCAGTTCCAGCAGTTATCTGTTTGAAATTCAAACTGTATCTGTTCGAAACAGTGCACCTGTTCCATATCTGTTTCTGTTTGAATTTAACACCTGTTCGGGTCTATAAAACCAGATCTGTTCCAGCATTTTTGCACATCCAAAAATAGTTTGAAAATCAATTTTCTTGCTGTCCAAATTTTGCTTAGTTGCATATATTCTTCATATATTTTTTAGGAAAAATTTAGAGAGTATAGAACACAGGTTCTAGTTCATTGGACAAATTTGTTTGGAGTGCTACTACAAATTTGTGAAGATCATTGTATCCTGGGAGATAGACGCCATTAGTCCGTAAGCACCGTAGCAAGGCGAATCTGTCTCAAGGACAGAATGTCACACACTCGACTTGATTTTTAAATATTTATTCGGTTTGGTAAAATAAATTCGGTATGTAATTTATTTTTATTTTGTTTGATTTGTTTCATTTATTTATTGTATACAAAAGATTGTTCCAACAATCTTAAGACATAATCGAATTATTCTGTTTATAGAATTTTTCGTTTGTTTCCCTTTCTCTTTCTTCTTCTTACAGAAATTATTTTTTGTGATTTTACAAAAATAATATTCTGGTTGGAAAACAAATACTAGTAATATACTGTTTGACAGATAGTAGTAATATACTGTCTATTTTCTTTGACAACTAGTAGTAATATGCTGGTGTCATTAGCAATTCAGAATATTTATTTGTGGAATTTTGTCAGAAATTAATTTGGGTTTTCAGAAATTATTTTCTGAGTATTCATTAATTAAAATTGTGTTCAGTATTTTAATTATTGAAGTGTTATAGAAATTTAATTTTTTGTGTGGAATTAATTTGGTTAAATAAAATTTTATTTTATTTCCAAATTAATTGAAAAATAAAAGTTACATTTCTTGTTTATTTTATTTTTACAGAATTTAATTATGTGAATTTGATTAATTTTCTGTGTAGTATAAAATTCTAATTATAATTTTGTTTTATAATTTAGAATTCATGGCTACTGAAACAAATGCTCAAACGAGTACTGGTATGGTGGCTGCAATTGCGCCAACCCCCTCTCCTGTTGTGACAGTACCGGTAAATCACGGTTAAAAGCCAGAGAAGTTCTCTGGAACTGATTTTAAAAGATGGTAACAGAAAATGCTGTTCTATCCTACAACTCTGAACTTGGCTCGTTTTCTCCGTGAGAATGCTCTTACTCTGAACGAGGATGAAACTAACCGGCAAGTGGTTGCTGCAGTAAATGCCTGAAAACATGTTGATTTCTTTTGCCAGAACTACATCTTGAACGAACTTGACAACACATTATACAATGTCTACAGTCCTATCAAGACGGCAAAGGAACTTTGGGAGTCTTTGAAGAAAAAGTACAAAAACAGAAGATGCTGGTTCAAAGAAATTTATGGTTGGCAAATTCTTGGACTTTGTGATGGTTGATTCTAAAACTGTGATTAGCCAAGTTCAAGATCTCCAACTCATTCTGCATGACATTCACGCAGAAGGCATGTCTCTCAGTGAATCCTTCGAAGTTACTGCCTTAATTGAGAAATTACCACAAGGCTGGAAGGAATTCAAGAATTACCTCAAACATAAGTGCAAAGAAATGTCTTTAGAGGAATTAATTGTGTGTATGAGGATTGAGAAGGACAGCCGCAATTCTGAAAAGTGGGCTGGTAAGTATCCAATGGAGTCTAAGGCAAATGTGGTGGAACAGGCTTAAAAAGCAAAGAAACGGAAGTTTTCTGGAGAAAGTTCATCACAAGGCTTTAAAGAAGGGGAAATTAAAAAGTACAAGTTTAATGGCAAGTGTTACATCTGTAACAAAAAAGGACATCGGGCCAAAGATTCCCGTAGCAAAGGCAAAAGCAAAAGAAGAACAAGCAAGAAGCCTGCTCAAGCCCATATGACCGAAGTGGACAATATTTCCAATAGGGTAGATGACATCAATCTTTCTACAGTTGTTTCCGAAGCAAATCTTGTCAGAAATCCTAAGGAATGATGAATGGACACGGTGCTACTCACCACATCTGTGCCAACAAAAAGATGTTCATATCTTATTCTATAGAGGACAATGATGAACAACTTTTTATGGACAACTCCTCAACTTCCAAAGGTGAAGGACAAATAAATATTGTACTTAAGATGACATCTAGAAAGGAACTCACTCTCAACAATATGCTGCATGTACCGGACATTCGCAAGAATCTTGTTTCCGGATCTTTGTTGAGTAAAAATGGGTTTAGGTTAGTTTTTGAAAGTGACAAGTTCGTACTTACCAAAAACGGAATGTATGTAGAAAAAGGTTCATGTCTGATGCCTTTTCAAAATGAATGTAATGACTATTGTACCCTCTGTTATTAATAAAAATATATCTTCTTCTTACTTGCTTGAGTCTTCAAATTTATGGCATGGTAGACTTGGACATGTTAATTATGGATTTTTGCGTAGATTAATTAATATGGAATGTTTACCTAAATTTAACATTGATTCAAATCATAAATGTGAAATTTGCGTTGAGGTAAAATTATCCAAAACTCCTTTTCATTCAATTGAAAGAAATATGGAACAACTTGAATTAATTCATAGTAACATTTGTGATTTTAAATCAATTCAATCTAGAGGTGGGAAAAAGTATTTTATCACTTTTATAGATGACTATACTAAATATAGTTATATTTATTTAATTTGAACCAAGAATGAAGTTTTGGAAACTTTCATTCAATATAAAAATGAAATTGAAAATTAACTTGGTAAGAAAATTAAGAAATTTAGAAGTGATAGAGGTGGTGAATATGAATCACCTTTTGGTGAATATTGTAAAGAACATGAAATAATTCATCAAACCACCGCTCCTTACTCACCTCAGCAAAATGGAATTACTGAAAGAAAAAATAGGACTTTAAAAGAAATAATGAATGTCATGTTAATAAGTTCTGAATTACCTCAGAACTTGTGGGGGAAAACAATATTTTCTGCTAATTATATACTTAATAAAGTACCCCGAAAGAAAGTAAATCAAACACCTTATGAATTGTGGCATGTGAGAGTACCATCGTACAAATACTTAAAAGTGTAAGGGCGTTTGGCTAAAGTTGCTATTCCTAATCCTAAAAAGACTAAGATAGGTCCTAAAACCATTGATTGCATTTTCATTGGTTATACCAAGAATAGTAGTGCATACCGGTTTTTTATTCATAAATCAGAACATTCCAAAATGCATGTAAATACTATTATTGAATCTTGGAATGCATATTTCTTTGAACATGTGTTTCCGAACAAGATTAGACAAGAGACTAATAATAAGAAAAGATCTTTTGATACTATTACTAGTAATGATCAAGATTAAGATCAAGAGCAAGAGATAAATCAAAATGAGGAAGAAGAACCTAGGCGTAGTAAACGTGCTAGAACCTCAAAATCTTTTAGTCCAGATTTTCTAACTTTTTTGTTAGAAAATGAGCCTTTAACTTTTAAAGAGGCTATGTCCAGTCCTGAAGCTCCTTTTATGGAAATAAGCTGTTAATAGTGAAGTTGAATCCATCTTGCAAAATCACACTTGGGAATTTGTGGATTTGCCACCAGGTTGTAAACCTCATGGATATAAGTGGATTTTCAAAAGAAAAATGAAAGCGGATGGATTAATTGACAAATACAAGGCAAGATTTGTGGTCAAAGGGTATAGACAAAAAGAAGGTCTTGATTACTTTGACACATACTCACCGGTTACTAGAATAACATCCATTAGGATGCTAATTGCTATTGCATCTTTGTACAATTTAGAAATTCATCAAATGGACGTGAAAAATGCTTTCTTAAATGATGAGTTAGATGAAGAAATTTACATGGAACAATCAGAAGGATTTTTTGTTCCAAGAAAAGAAAAGAAAGTGTGTAAATTGGTTAAATCATTACATGGGTTAAAACAAGCGCCAAAGCAATGACATGAGAAATTTGACAAGGCAATGATGTCAAATAGATTTAAAATTAATGAGTGTGACAAATGTGTTTATATTAAAAACACAGACAAAGATTATGTCATTGTATGTCTTTATGTGGATAATATACTCATCATAGATAGTAATAATAACATGATTAAAACTACCAAGAAAATGTTGAATAAATATTTTGACCTGAAGGACATGGGTATTGCTGATGTAATTCTTGGTATGAAAATTACCAAAACATCAGAAGGTTATGCTTTGTCACAATCTCATTATATTGAGAAAATACTTGACAAATTTAGCAAAGATGATGATCATCTTGCTAGAACACCTGTGGATGTTAATTTGTTTCTTTTTAAAAATGTACAGGAAAGTATTTCTCAATTAGAGTATGCCCAAATTATTGGAAACTTAATGTACTTGATAAACTGCACTCGCCTGGATATAGCTTATGCAGTAAGTAAATTAAGTAGATATACGAGTAATCCAGGAGTAGAACACTAGAAAGCAATTATAAGGGTTCTAAGATATCTTCGATTTACTCGTAACATTGGGCTGAATTATACTAGATATCCAGCAGTACTTAAAGGTTACTGTGATGCAAACTGGATATCGGATACTAGAGACTCAAAGTCCACCAGTGGATATGTCTTTACTCTTGGTGGGGCGACTGTATCTTGGAAATCTTCTAAACAGACTTGCATAGCTAGGTCTACTATGGAATCAGAATTCATAACTTTAGATAAAGCTGGGGAAGAAGCAGAATGACTTCGCCACTTCCTTAAAGATATTCCAATGTGGCCAAAACCGGTGCCTGCTATATGCAAACATTGTGATAGTCAATCAGCAATTGGTAGAGCATAGAGTCATATGTATAACGGTAAGTCACGACACATTCATCTTCGACATAACACCATGAGACAACTACTCTCTAATGGAATTATTTCCATTGAATATGTGAAGTCTAAAGACAATATAGCGGATCCACTAAACAAAGGGTTAGCAAGAGAGTTAGTTGAGAATTCATCGAAGGGAATGGGACTTAAGCCTATTAAATAAGAGTTACCACAACGGTAACCCAACCTAATTGACTGGAGATCCCAAGATCTAGGTTCAAAGGGACAACCGAGTTGTGTATGACTCAGAAGAGTCACTGGGGAGTCAAACTCCTACCCATTTCTATTATGAAATAGTGATGTCTGCAGCGTTTTAGGTTAAATACTTTAAATGATTCTTATATCTAGGTAAACCTAGTAAAGTTTAGCAGGATACTCTTCATAAAAATCACCTATGTGAGTGTGAACTGGGCCGGTTCTATGAGATTTGTGAAGGGCTACAATTCTCTAGAGCACTTATAAAAGACCAGGTTGTTCAAAGCCAAAATAAACACAATAGCGAGAACTAAACTGTGTCTGGGAATATACTGTGTGAGTTATATTGTCTTGGTTTACACAAACGGCTGAACAGTTCAAGACATCATATTAACTGGTTAGCTAGTAAATCCGATAGTATCTCATAAGGGAAGGTTCAAAGCCAAAAGCTACCTATCCTTTGGAGAATATTTCCAATTTTTGTACTCTCTGTAATTAAATCATATTGTTGCATTTTCTCTCCATCAAATTCCATTCATGTGGGAGATTATTAGAAATTTGGTTTTATATAAGCTTATTTTGGACCAACTTTGAGCACAAAATTGAGTGGACCCCAAACGTCTTTTTTGGTGGGTCCGAAGAGGTGATGTGTTCATTGGCACATGGTACGTCACACGATGAAGACGGTTCGTCAAAACCATTTATGAGTGAATGAGAAGTTGACGTCGTTTTCGGATTCGTGGAATTGGACATTTAAATATTTAAATATGGATTTCTTTGTAAAGCTAGTCCCACATTAAAACTTTAAGAGAGCTTATGTATGTATATAAGCACTTGGTGTACTAACTTGGGTTGGGCCCCAAAGGGCACCCCAAGTTTGTAAAATGAAGGAATTATAGACAAATGGAACCTTAGCCCAAACCACCACACGCGCGCAATCGTCGCCGGCCAAGCCGAGTCGTGCCGGGCGCAGTTGTGGGTCGGGTCGGTTCTAACTTTAATTTTTTAGCGAAAATTTATTTGAATTCTTAACGAAATTAATTCAAATTTTGTGCCGAATTTGAATTTAATTTTTCTGTCCATTGTTACCTCTTCCAGTCCAATTTTTCCAAACAGGTTAAACAGACCAAACAGTTTTCAGACCTGTTGGAACCCGAACAGATTCAAAATCTGGACAGTTTTTTTAACTGCAGGAATTCCAGCAGTTATCTGTTTGAAGTTCAAACTATATCTGTTCGAAACAGTGCACCTATTCCATATCTATTCCAGTTTGAATTTAACACCTGTTCGGGTCTATAAAACCATATCTGTTCCAGCATTTTTGCACATCCGAAAATAGTCTGAAAATCAATTTTCTTGCTGTCCAAACTTTGCTTAGTTGCATATATTCTTCATATATTTTTTAGGAAAAATTTAGAGAGTATAGAACACAGGTTCTAGTTCGCCAGACAAATTTGTTTGGAGTGCTACTACAAATTTGTGAAGATTATTGTATCTTGGGAGATAGACGCCATTAGTCCATAAGCACCGTAGTGGGGCGAATCTATCTTAAGGATAGAGTGTCACACACTCGACTTGATCTTTAAATATTTATTCAGTTCGGTAAAATAAATTCGATACGTAATTTATTTTTATTTTGTTTGATATGTTTCATTTATTTATTGTACACAGAAGATTGTTCCAACAATGAAATCAGTTTACACGTGATGAACTGAGCTAATGTATTAACAGTTCTGAAATACATTGTTCGACCTTTAAAAATTTTTTTTGCGTGACCATGTCGAACATACCTAATAGACGAGTACAATTGCATGTAATAATCTATCAAGTTATAATAAAAATACACTGAACCTGCTGGTACTTGGTAACATACAAACCAAGAAATATTTGATTACATTACCAACACAACCAAACAAACAGTACAGAAAGCTAACAAAATAAATAAATAAATAAATAAGTATGACACGGTAACCCGCCATTGCGAATCTAATTTCCATAATAAAAACCAGACACATATATGTATTCCATCCTAAAAAACACACACAAACATCATTTAGTGGAAGTTACAGTAGAGGTGGCCATGTAGTGGAAGTTGCTGTAGAGGTGGCCATATATTCCATCTAATTTCCATAGCTACAGGCACACATCCGATGTGGCCATGTAGTGGAAGTTGCAGTAGAGATAAAAGAAATCATGGTTTGTTTTCTGACCGTGTAAAAAACTAAAATACAACAAATACGTTAACATGTAGGTGCCACATCATTCAGAGTTCAGGAATTGTATAAAATGAGAAATGCCCCCATTTGTTAGTAAAAATGGGGTTTTACAAAAGAAAAAAATGGCCACCAATCGATTCCCAATTATCCTAATCAGAAGTCCTACACCAATCCCCAATTGGTGCTTGTACAGTTTCTTCCCTCCAATTCCGCCTCTTTAATTCCAATTTTATGCTAGCTCTGTGTGTGTGTATGTGTGTTACCAACAATGGAATTGTGGATCAATAGGGTAAAGTGGAAGTTAGGCACCTTTGGGTTGTACAATACAACCATGAGTATCTACTGAACCACTTCTAAATACAAAATCAAGTATAAACATTTATAAAAGTAGCAAATCTAATAGTTGCAAATGTAAGATAAACTGAAAAACTCAAAAATAAATAAATAAATGACAACTTCAACAACAACCACCAAAAAAAAAAAAAAAAAAGAAAGAAAACAAAGAGGTACTTCAACACTTCTAACCCATCAAAATTCAGATAATTTTCCACATGCTTTCTAGTCTATAAACAGATAAATATTTTATCTTGCAAAACTCTAAAATTCAGTTTATACACAAGACATATACACAGAATGGAAAAATAAATAAATTGGGGACTCATATCCAAAAAGCGGCATACAAATGCTGCCCAGAATCAAAGAAATGAAGAAAAAAATGTAAAAAAAAAAAGGTACTTAGCATTTGTAACCCAACTTTCTTCACATATTTTTCTATAGGACATATATAGAATGACAAAAACACTTTCCACTTTAACATTGTAATCCAAATAATTCAATTTTTTTTTTTTTTACCAAAACAGCCTAGCATGCCATAGATGACTTTTAAAGTTTCATTTCAGTGCCTATACAAAAGGGATTTTTCTAGGATACATGAAGATGGTTTTTATGTATCATACATAAATAATTTTGGACCATTAGATCTAAAAGTAAAATAAATCTAACCATTGATTGGTAATAATTAAAACTAGGTTAAGAAATCTAGGTAGTTTCGTAAAAAATAAGATGGTTTTCAATGGTTTTGAAACCAAAAAGTGGTTTTCAACTTACCACAATAACTAAGTATACTTACTATTTGATGTGATTATACTTACTATTTTTAATAACTATACTTACCATTCAATTATTGATAAAATACACTTAACCTGCTATTCAGGTAACGGGTAAACTTAAAAAATTAAGTTATAATAAATTTTCAAAATCTCTAAAATAAATATAAAATTAATTTAAGAAAAAAAATATACAAAATAAATTTGAATTCTAAACATTTTATTATAATTTATTACATTTTATGAAATATGATTTTTATTTATTTATCTACTTAATAGCAATAAATGAAACCTAATTTCCTTTTCATTTATCACACTTGAAAATAATAAATGCAATTAATGAAGAAATATAATTAATAAAATATAGAAAATTTTATAATTTATTTGAGGATTCCATGAACAAAATTTTATGTTTATTTTTAAAAATTTTGAATATTTGAAGATTTAAAGATAAGATTGTTATTGATTTGGAACTCCTTAGATAAGAATCTATATTCTCTATCTCTTTTTTTACATTAACTTTCCATGATATTTTGAATTTATAAATTTTAATATTCTGTTGGAATAACATTTCACCTAGTTAAAAAATATATATATGAGATTTAAGTGGTAAAAAAAAAAAAATCAAGTTTGATGAAATAGTAAGTGCGATCTTAAGTTTAGTTTAAATGATTAATTAATCGAGTCTACTAAAATTGTAAGTAGAATTCCATTGAGTAGTAAGTATTGTTTAAATGATGAGTCAAGTTTGATAAAGTAGTAAGTAGAGTCTAATTGAGTAGTAAGTGTTGTTTAAGTGATGAGTCAAGTTTAATAAAGTAGTAAGTAGAGTCTCATTGAGTATTAAGTGTTATTTAAATGAGTAGTAAGTCAAGTCTCATAAAGTAATAAGTAGAGTCTCATTGAGTAGTAAATGTGGTTTAAATGAGTGGTAAGTAAGTCTGATAAAATAGTAAGTATGGTTTAAATGAGTGGTTTTCAATTTATTACAATAACAAAACACATTTACTACTTGATATAGTTGTAATTATTCCACATAACTACACTTACCATTCAAACATTAATAAAATGCATCTAACCTCTAAAATAAATATAAAATTTATAAAATAGAATGTAAACAAAAAATATATATATATATATACAAAATAAATATGAAATTTATAAATTTTATTATAATTTTTTACATTTTATGGAATATGGTTTTTTTATTTATGTACTTAATGACAATGAATGGCAATAAATGAAACCTAGTATCTTTTTCATCTACCACAATAAATGCAATTAATGAGAAATATGATTAACAAAATATAGAAAATTTTCAAATTCATTTGAGGATTCCATAAACAAAATTTGATGTTCATTTCTAACACTTTCGAAGAGTTTAAGATAAAATTGTTGTTGATTTGGAACTCCTTAGGTAAGTCTCTCTCTTTTTACTTTCACTTCCATTATATTTTGAATTTATAAATTTTTATGTTTTGTTGGAACAACATTTCACCTAATTAAAAGAAAAATTATGAGATTCAAGTAGTAAGAAAAAAATAATAAAATCAAGTTTGATGAAATAGTAAATGTAGTCTTAAGTTTAGTTGAAATGATTGACAAGTCAAGGATGTTCATTTCTAAAACTTTCAGAGATTTTAAAATAGAATTGTTGTTGATTTGGAACTCCTTAGGTAAGTCTCTCTCTTTTTACTATCACTTCCATTATATTTTGAATTTATAAATTTTTATGTTTTGTTGGAATAATATTTCACTTAATTAAAAGAAAAATTATGGGAATCAAGTGGTAAGAAAAAAAAAATCAAGTTTGATGAAATAGTAAATGTAGTCTTAAATTTAGTTTAAATGATTGATAAGTCAAGTCTAATAAAGCAGTAAGTAGAGTCTCACTGAGTAAGTATTGTTTAAATGAGTGATAAGTCAAGTTTAGTAGTAAGTATAATCTCATTGATTAGTAAGTGTGGCTTAAATGAGTAGTAAGCCAAGTCTGATAAAGTAGTAAGGATAGTCTCATTGAGTAGTAAGTGTTATTCAAATGAGTAGTAAGTCAAGTCTGATGAAATAGTAAGTCCAGTCTCATTGACTAGTAAGTGTGGTTTAAATGAGTCTTATAAGTAGTAAGTGTTGTTTAAATGACTGATAAGTCAAGTTTGATAAAGTAGTAAGTAGAGTCTCATTGAGTAGTAAGTGTAATTCAAATGAGTGGTAAGTCAAGTCTGATAAAGTAGTAAGTATGGTTTAAATGAGTGGTAAGTCAAGTATTGAGTAGTAGGTATGGTTTAAATGAGTGGTAAGTCAAGTCTGATAAAATAGTAAGTACAGTCTCATTGACTAGTAAGTGTGTTTAAATGGCTGATAAGTCAAGTTTGATAAAGTAGTAAGTAGAGTCTCATTGAGTAGTAAGTGTAATTCTAATAAAGTAGTAAGTATAGTCTCATTGAATAGTAAGTGTGGTTTAAATGAGTTAAGGTTGATAAAATAATAAGTAGAGTCTTATTAAGTAGTAAGTGTTGTTTAAATAACTGATAAGTCAAGTTTGATAAAGTAGTAAGTAGAGTCTTATTGAGTAGTAAGTGTGATTCAAATGAGTGGTAAGTCAAGTTTGATAAAGTTGTAAGTACAATCTAATTGAGTAGTAAGTATGGTTTAAATGAGTGGTAAGTCAAGTTTGATGAAATAGTAAGTACAGTCTCATTGACTAGTAAGTGCGGTTTAAATGGCTGATAAGTCAAGTTTGATAAAGTAGTAAGTAGAGTCTCATTGAGTAGTAAGTGTGATTCAAATGAGTGGTAAGTCAAGTTTGATAAAGTTGTAAGTACAATCTAATTGAGTAGTAAGTATGGTTTAAATGAGTGGTAAGTCAAGTCTGATGAAATAGTAAGTACAGTCTCATTGACTAGTAAGTGCGGTTTAAATGGCTGATAAGTCAAGTTTGATAAAGTAGTAAGTAGAGTCTCATTGAGTAGTAAGTGTAATTCTGATAAAGTAGTAAGTACAGTCTCATTGAGTAGTAAGTGTGGTTTAAATGAGTTTAATTATCATTCAAAAACACAACACTTGCCATTCCTTCTCATTCTACTAGCAACTCTTTGTGACTCAACTTACCACTTACCATCTATTTTACCACCTAGTATTTTACTTACCATTTTCTACTTGCTTTTTCTTAATTAATTTGTTTATGCTTATTGCAGATGGAAGACAACACTGAGCAACACAAGAATAACATTATATATGAACTAGATGATGATGACGGTAATGATGGTGAGTATAATATTCATAATGAAGATGATATCGTCAATTCTAATAATATTCCAACCGAAAGAGATATTAAGCGTCTAGATGAATTAACTGAAAAGGATGTGTTTGAAATGACATTTGATTCAGAAGAAAACGGAGAAAGATTTTATAATTCGTATGCTAAGGTGAAAGGCTTTAGTATTCGAAGGGATCAATTGTATAAGGACAAGAATAATATGGTTATATCAAGGAGTTGGGTATGTTCAAAAGAAGGATACAGACAATCAAAATACCTTGAGGTTGAAGAACGTAAAAGAGAACCAAAACAATTAACTAGAGTTGGTTGTCGTGCTTGTTTTCGTATCAAATACAATCGGAGTACTTCCAAATATGAAGTGAATGAATTTTTCAAGGAGCACAATCATTCCATGATAGGGCCTCTTGGTGTTCAATTTCTTCGCTCACACCGGAATGTTACGAGTGCCGACAAAGCACAAGGCAATGCAATGCATCATATTGGTATGAGGACAAGTCACATTATGGACTTTGCTGCACAACAAGCAGGTGGCTATGAGAATGTTGGGTTCATACAGAAGGACATGTACAACCATTTTGGGACTGAGCGTAGAGCGCAAGTTGTCGATGGTGACGCAGAAGGTGCTTTGGCCTACTTATGTGGTAAAGAAGAGCAAGATCCAATGTTTTATTATAAATATGATGTAGATGAAGAAAATCGATTAAATAATTTGTTTTGGACTGATGGTGGATCTCGAACAGATTATCTGTATTTTGGTGATGTGTTGATGTTTGATACTACGTATCGGACAAATGCGTACAACAAACCTTTTGTGATACTGCAAGGTGTGAGCAACCACTTTCAAACGACTGTTTTTGGGTGTGCACTGTTAGCTTCCGAGACAGTAGAGACATACATATGGGTGTTAGAGAAATTTCTTGATGCGATGGATCACAAGATGCCTCTGTCTGTAATCACTGACGGGGATAAGGCCATGTGTAGAGCAATCAAAACAGTTATGCCTACTGCTCGACATCGATTATGTAAATGGCATCTTAAAATGAATGCTCTTTCCAATATCCACATAGAGGGATTTCTTCATAGCTTTGAAAAATGCATGTCAATGCAATGTACACAAGAAATGTTTGAATTAGAGTGGAAGAACCTTGTAGACAAGTATGGCCTTCATAATAACAAGTGGATTGCAGATGTATATTGCAAGCGTACTCTATGGGCTGAAGCATACCTCCATGGACATTTCTTTGCTGGTGCAAAAAGCACGCAACGTTGTGAGAGTATGAATGCATTTTTGAATCGATTCCTAAAGGTGCGCCTAAGGCTCTTTGAATTTGTAAGGGCATATGATAGAGCACTTGCAAGACTTCGCCATAACGAAGCTAAGGCACAATCCGAAACTGAGAATACCACTCCTATTCTTTCTACAGGTATGAAAAGGATTGAAAACATGCAGCTGATATATTTACTCGTGCCATATTTTTCAAATTTCGCGAACAAATAAAATCCGAGCAAGTGTTATTTATGTCAGGAAAAACTGATATAGAAGATATTCACGTATACTATTTGTCTATGTATACACATCCAGAATCCACATGGAATGTACAATATCGGCCAAGTGATCATGCCATGAAATGTTCTTGTTTGTATTTTGAATCATGTGGAATACCATGTTCCCATATGGTATCAATCATGAAAATGGAGCATTTGAAAGAAATTCCCTCTAGCTGTATATTACAAAGGTGGACAAAAAATGTCAAGTCTTCCACTTTACTTGGTAAGACCCCTTTTCCAGAATGGGTTACGCAAACAACACGGTTCGGTGCATTGTCAAGTACATGTACTGAGATGTGCTATTATGCTTCACACTTAACCAATGGATACGAAGAAGCTAGAGATGCAGTGACAAAGTTAACATGTCGAATGAAAGATTTGTACGTCCAACATGTTGAAGAAAATGGAACAAAAGGAAAAGCTAATGTTGAGGGACATGTTTACATTTTGGTGTTGGTGATCCTCCCTTTGCAAAGACGAAGGGGAGTCGTTCTGTTGCAAAGGATAAGTTTTCAAAGCCAAGAAAATGTGGTCATTGCAGGTATCTAACAATTTAATTTATCTAGTAAGTGTATTGAATTATAATTAAATTTATATCCTAAGTGTAATGTGTTTTGTTACAGAGGTACTGGTCATACGAGGAATAAGTGTCCAAAACTAGAAAATGAGAATATTGATTCTTTTCCTACACAAGATACTTATGTATCAGGGGCAAGCATGTTGCACCAAGAAGGTGGTTTCAATGTCGACCTTACTTTTACTAATAGTGACTACAATATAATGGGATATGGTTCCAGTGGGCACCCTACTTTTGTTGGAACTGATTACAATATAATGGGATGCGATTCCAATATCTATCCTAACTTTGCGGTAATAATTTTTTATTTAACTTTTATTCACAAAATTTATGTTTCAGAATTTATTAATTATTAGTTACATTATGTAGGTACATACATGCTCAGAAACTCCTGACAACATTTATGGCCATGTCGTAGGAGGGACAATTGACTTGTCAAAGTGATTGTAACAATCTTCGAGACAATCAAAGAAATCAGCCTTATATTTTGATTTTTTGTGTGACATTACTCGTTTGTGTAAGGCTTATATTTATAAGGCATATGACTTTTTATATGTATAAGACAAATGATAGTGTAAGACTTTTAATATTCTCAAACACAATACTTACCACTATGATTTCATTCATCATATTCATAACAACATAATGGTAAGGCAATGCTTACTAATTGTTCTTATGCTACTTACCATTCATCAACACAATAATTACCATTATGATTTTATTCACCATGTTCGTAACAACATAATGGTTTTCCACGAACACATAAACTATTTGGCAAATAGTTTACAAAGTCATCATCACTATCATCAGAGAAGTCTGAAATGTCTGGATCAGAAACTAGCAATGGATCTTCAATGATTGTTGTGATAGCATTGTCACAATCAAAATGAGATTTTTTCTTGGCATATTCAATGTAATGAAATCTATCCAATCTTCGTTGCATCTGTGTATTCTCTCTTTGTAGCCTTGATATGACTGCTGCATCATCGCATGATTTGTTTCTGCATAGTTCAGCTGAACGTGCCCTTGGAACCCGTAGCCCATGCCATCGACAATATATCTCAAGTTCACAACGTTTTTCGAAGAGGTCTTGCCATTGTAAGTTGTTTCTGTCAACATTGACCCCGTGTGGTGGATGATCATATGCATGACCAACAATTACGTGACCCACATCTGATTGCCATGGATCATGCATGAAAAGAGGTTTATTATGGAAGTGACGTTTGGTTCCATACCATGTCTTTCCTAATGGATCAGTATATGAACCTATTGTTGGAGGTGTTTGAAAATCATCATCACTACCATGACTAAATGTAGAGCTAGATGATGCAATATTTTCAGATTTTCGTTTAGGCATTTTTAGTACTTAGGCTTGTAGTGAAGTGTGATGTATACAAGTGAGGTTAAATAAGGGTGTCACATGTGATCTATTAGTATTATTTTAATCATTGTTAATAGTCACATGTGAATAGTCATATGTACCAATGTCATGTCAATCATGTTCAATCATTTGAATGGTCAATAGTCATATGTACTAGTATCATGATCAATCATTTTCAGTAGTCACATGTGAATTATATGAGTCACATGTGAATAGTCAAAGAGTAATAAAGTAGTGAGTGGAATTTATTTGAGTGGTAGTAAGTGAGGCTTATTTGAGTGGTAAGTTAAGTCTAATAAACTAGTAAGTATGATTGAATAAAATGGTAAGCAAAGAGTAATAAAGTAGTAAGTGGAGTTTATTTGAGTGGTAGTAAGTGAGGCTTATTTGAGTGATAAGTTAAGTCTAGTAAACTAGTAAGTAGAGTCTTTTTAACTAGTAAGTAAGATTGAATAAACTAGTAAGCAAAGAGTAGTAAGTGAAGTTTATTTGAGTGGTAGTAAGTGAGACTTATTTGAGTAGTAAGTTAAGTCTAATAAACTAGTAAGTAGAGTCTTTTTAACTAGTAAGTATGATTGAATAAAATAGTAAGCAAAGAGTAATAAAATAGTAAGTGGAGTTTATTTGAGTGGTAGTAAGTGAGGCTTATTTGAGTGATAAGTTAAGTCTAATAAATTAGTAAGTAGAGAGTCTTTTTAATTAGTAAGTAAGATTGAATAAACTAGTAAGCAAAGAGTAATAAAGTAGTAAGTGGAGTTTATTTGAGTGGTAGTAAGTGAGACTTATTTGAGTAGTAAGTTAAGTCTAATAAACTAGTAAGTAGAGTCTTTTTAACTAGTAAGTATGATTGAATAAAATAGTAAGCAAAGAGTAATAAATAGTAAGTGGAGTTTATTTGAGTGGTAGTAAGTGAGAGTCTTTTTAACTAGTAAGTATGATTGAATAAAATAGTAAGCAAAGAGTAATAAAGTAGTAAGTGGAGTTTATTTGAGTGGTAGTAAGTGAGACTTATTTGAATGGTAAGTTAAGTCTAATAAACTGGTAAGTAGAGTCTTTTTAACTAGTAAGTAAAGAATAATAAAATAGCAAGTGGAGTCATTGAAGTATAATAAAGTGGTAAGTCATAACTAATTCAAATCCTGCCCATGTACAATCCAAATCCAAATTACAAAAAAATGACAAAAATCATACAACTAAAATCCATTTGCTCTACATCCTCCCCAAAACAAATTCAGTTGAAATTCACAATAATTCAAGTATGAACATGCAACAACATCAATGATACATGACAATTATCTATCGCAAGCCAATTCTATCACTCTTGACCCAAGTTTATTGTTTGCATCTCGAACTAAGCCCAGTGCTAATCTTTGTCTAGCATCCCACGAGTCAAATTGAAGCAAACAAACTTCGGAATCAATAAATTGCACCAATTCAAAATACTTGATGACGTGCATTCCACAATCATAGCCATTACTTTGTTGTGGCAACCATTCAAGTGTTCTAATTGGAAACTCGGTGATTTTATTTGTATATGCATTCTTGTACTGAATTCCCAATAAGTCATGTAATACTTCAACCTGTTATTTACATAACTAATTAGTAGGAAAACATGCAATACAAAATACAAATAACAACATTGTATAAGGATGTATACCACTTTTTTCACTTGAGTGGGCCGAGTTCTACTTCTTCTTGATATATACGGATCAAGGATATATACCACTTGTTGTCGCATGTATACCACACACATATACCAATGTTCACCCGCATCATTAATTGGAATATACACCTATATTAAATCAATAATCAGCACTATCATATTCATTAACATATTAAACAAAAATAAAGTGAGATAATAACAAATCAATACCCTTTCACATGATTCAATTTTTCCCGTGTACCGTTTTGTTCCAAAATAGGACTTGAGCATGTTTGGCTTATGAACCTTGTGGTGCAAAATATGTTGCTACAACTCATAAAAATTAGTATAAATATCAATAACACAAGCTTAGTATAGATAAACATGATATGCTAAATGCTTTCAATTATAAAATGCATAAGTAAATTACCGAAAAATATGTAGGTAGATACCACGCTGGATATTTCGCATCTGAGATACAATCCTTTTGCTTCAATGTAAATTGCAAAGCAACTAAAGTGATTATCTAAGAAACAACAACTCATCAATAAATGCAATTATCTTGTACATTATAAATTCATTTGTGCAATGGTTTACGACTTACTTGTCCATCAAGCCAACAACCACGATCTAATGTCCATATGTTTTTGCGCGTTCCATGTTGAATATCAAAGTTGATAAGAATTTCACTATCATATTAATTAAATGATACATGTCAATGTGACAATATAAACATATGAAACATAAAAGAAAATATTTCTTGAAAGAAATAGAACCTTTCCAATTTACTACGATGAAACAAATAGTCTCTTATCAATTTATCCTCAACTGAAAGCGGTGGCAAATCAAATCCTTTCATGGGAGTTGGCATACTCAACAACTCAGAAATCTGTTTTTAACCAATAATTAATAATATTTTCATAAAGTATGTAATTGAATATTCTCCTAAAAATGAGTTTCTATAAGAAAACATAAGTATACCTTTATCGAATGTTGTTCAGGAAACACAACAACTTGTTTATTTTTCATTGTAGCTTCCTGTATAACATAAATTAGTTGGTGACTAAGTTCATTTATAATGAATTACTCTTAAAAAAATTGTTATGTGTACAAATATTATTTATTACCTTTTGTCCATATTTAGGCAACATGTCAAGTTGTTTGCTTGTTATATTATATTTCTGCATAATACAAATAAATCAATAACTACTTTCAATTCTAACAACAAAACAAAACAAATAATAATAATAATAATAATATATCTTACCTTGCCAAGTTCAACATCATAGGGTGAAAGTATATGTTTGCTTTTTTTTCGTTTGCTTTCCCTCCTAAGCTTCATATGATAAGGCAAAACTGTTGAAGACTCGGCACCATCATCTACCGGAATTGACCTTTTTAAAATCACTTTTGGTAACTTTAGTGGTAGTAGCTCATGTTCACTAAAAAGGGGGGCAAATGGAGATACGGACGATGTGAACTGATCACATAATGGAGTCTTAGGCAATCCCTCATTTTGTTGTTTGAGTTGTTTATCCATAGGAAAGTTACGATCTTGGAAACATAAGGTGGGGGACTCCATTTGTCATCCAAGATATCTTCATTTTTCAATTGACAATCGATATCATGATAGTGTTTCTCCTTCTCAATAGCCCATGACCCATTAGCTACCTTTGCAATTGCTATCAAAATCTCTTCTTTGGCAGATTCTATTGATTGACTAACACCAACGACTAAGTTATTCAAGTCTCCTCTCAAATCTTTCACTTCTTTTTCAACATTACTTAGCCGTGCATTCATGTTTGGCTCTACACTCACATCATTATCTTCAACAATAAACCAACCTATTAAGAAAATAATAACAAACATGTTAAACGAATTCTTTAATTACAACACGCATATAATTAAATTATATAACACATAAGATTACCTTCTTGTTGTTTTTGGTATTGAAGTTTTTCCAACATGGAGATTCTCTTTTTAATCACCTCATCTGTCCAATATACTAAACGAGGTGCTTGTCTACTTGCACATGGACTAACAAAATCCACAGCAGGGTCACATGCTCAACGTAGAATAACTACATGATATGGTTATGTAATGATTAGTAAGTTCAAGAATGCACTAAATAGACAATCATTTGTTTACCATGATTTAGAAACATACCATGAGAAAAAACAAGCAACCTCGAATTCCTCGTTGTCCCTTT